>PVJO010002616.1:0-139758 GCA_004026905.1 Hystrix cristata
AGGCGTCAGCAGGTGAAGCAGCGGGAAGGAGCAGAGGGAAAGGTTTCCTGGCACCGCGGTGCGCTACCTCCCAGAGGAGCTGAAGCACTGAGACTATGACACAGGAGTGGGAAAGCCGAGCCAGCCAGGGTCTCGAGCGGCTGGAAAGCATCTCCTAACGCAGTGACCTCTGATAATAAGCCCTGTGTGAAGTGGAAGGAGGCCCGGGACAAGTCCTGACTCTGCTCCTTAATCGCTGTGTGAATTGGACAAGTTGCTTTCTCACTCTGAGCCTCATCTAGCAGTACCGTATCCGCCTTCTGCATTATACGAGATAATGCAGGTAAAAGTGCTAAGCACACAGCAGATGCTTAATAGACGTTTACAGAGTCTGAGCACCCGTCTTCCTGTGTACAATGAACACCTCTGGGTGGCTGCCAGCACATCCCAATCAGTCCACCTGACTTGGGTCTGGGTTGTCCCCGACAACCACAGCAGGTTTATGCTGCCTGTTCATTCTTTCTGTTCCACAGACACCACCACACAGCAAGTGGGAACCCTGCTGGTAGTCCTCTGGGTCACCAGGGGACAGTCCCAGATGGACGCTGGAGCAGGCTGCTGTGGTGAATTATTTAGCACCCCTTCTGTGAGGGGGCCGGGAGTGCACCTCGAAGACGGTTCCACATCCAGGTAGCAGCCTGTGACTCACTGTCGGGAGCCACATTCCTCTTCCCATAAACAGCACGTGTGGAGCCCTGCTGGGGGGAGGGGGCGGCATTCTCTGCTCAACTCACCGCAGCTGGGGAAGCTGCAGAGGCAGGGCAGATAGTAGGCTGGCTGAAGGGAAGCCGCTCAGGGGCTTTGGTTAGCTGGGATCCGGGAACACACATCCTGGCAGCAAGAAGCGCTGCGAATGAAAGCAGGTTAGCCCAGGGAAACGATGCTTCTGGGACAGATCCTCCAGCAGTGCCAAAGCAGAGCGCCCAGATGCCACCCATGGACACTCTGAAGGCCACCGTCCTTTGGGAATCTCTAAGATGATTATTATCAGGAACTCCAGCCATACGGACACTGGAGGAGAGAAGAATTTATAAGCCAGATTTGTAGGTGACATTTACTGCACACACATCTAACTCAACCCTCACAACAACACTTTAAGATTATAACTATAATCCCTTCTCATAGATAAGGAAACTGAAGCTCAGAGAACTAAAAATAACTATTTTGTGTAAGCATTCATCTAATTTCTGAATCTATTTGCTTTTTCGTCTATTTGTTACTGTTCTCAAAATTTCCAGTTAACCTGCTGATTTGGGTCTTCCTTTCCCACCTTTGGTTTGGCCTGATACAGATATAAAGGCCCCGTGAGTGTGGCCAGTTTCGTAGGGAGGCCATCACAGCACCAGGAGATTGGCCACACCAAGACAACAGTTGGGAGAACGAGTTCCTCCAGGACTGGTGGTCTTGTTTGTTACGCCTGTTGGAGAACGAAGGCTCGAACAGCTGCAGCCCCTCTTCACAGCAACAACAATAATGGGAAACGCTGAATGCAGACAGCCCTTTTGCAGGCTAAACGGAAGTGGGCTTGGACGGAGCTCGTGGGATGCTCTGCAGGAACTCTGCAGGACTCTGGGGACCTGCAGAATTCTTTGCTCGAAGACCCTGTGTGGGCTGTGAAATGTCTCTAGGATCTATCCTAGGGTTCTGCAGAATTAATTCCTCTCCTTTGTCCAACTTAGTCATCTACTTTATGCGCCCAGTTCTTTGAGACCAGCCCAAAAGCATAGAGTATCCAAGGCAGTGGTTCTCAAAGTGTAAGCCTACACTGGCAGCATCAGGATCACCAGGGAACCTGTTCAAAGGCAAATTCGCAGGCTATGTCCACACCTCTGTGGGCAGCCTGGGCCTCTGAGTGTCCTCAAGCCCTCCAGGGAATCTGAGTGTGGGTTCAGATCCAGAACCACAGGTCTAGTGATCCCCAACAACTGCTGCCGAGGGCCAGAGAGAGGAAAGGGTGGGCATCGGCAGCAGGATGGAGGAGCCTCTGAGGGGCCCAGGATGGCCAGCTGGAAGCTGGCAGCTGGAATTCGATCCACATGTGTATTCTTGGGTCTACATCAGCAGTTGAGAAACTTCACTTGCAAAAGGCCAAGAAATATGTGTGTGGTCCCAAAGACCAGCGGTCATAAGGTCTCCGTCACACCCACCCAACCTTGTTGCTGTGCTGTGGTGTGACAGCTGTCATGGTCGCTGCCGTTGTACCAACAAACGGGAACAGCGCTATATTCTGATAAAAGTACCAAAACAAGAGTTTGGATGAATTTGATCTGCAGGTTGTGGTTTGCTGCCACTACATCTATACAATGACTGCTCTTAAAAACAAAACAAAACAAAACGAAACACCATATTACTGGCCATGTTGAGCTCCATTTCCCAAGCGGCAGCCATCAGCTCCCTGATGAGCCTCTTCCAGTTGGGACACTCCCCAGGTTTGCACGGCCCACATTTCTTCACTCCAAAATACCAGGGCAGAGTCATTTCAGGGTTCTCTTGCGTGTTTCTCTTATTTACCACTCACAGTGACATAAATGTGTATGCACGTACATAGGCAAGTACACAATACAATCTGATGTGAAAGAAAGTGAATGTTTAATTAAAAAAATTATTGCAGCAAAAGACACATCACCATTAGCACGCCCCAAAAAACTCCCCCACTTCCTTTGAATACACTTATCCTATCATTCTTGCCATTTTGTGAAGCAGGTCCAGCAGTCCTCTCATGAGTGTCTTTAGTTGTGCTGTCCTAGCTGCCTCAATGTCCTGAACTGATAAAAAACGTTTGCCTTTCTTAGTCATTTTAACTTCGGGGAAAACTCAGAATTCTCACAGTGCCAAATCCAGTGAGTAAGGTGCATGATGACACATTGTCGTGTTTTTATAGCCTCCCTTTCCATTAGGTGGCACTGGGCAGCAGAATCCACTGTATTTTTTGATCACATCCCATAAAGACACTCAGAAAATAAGACTTCCAGAACTGCTTCAGAAGGTGGCAAGAACGATGGGATAAGTGTGTTTAAAGAGAAGGGGAGTTACTTTTGTCGGGGGGTGGTCAAAGGCAATGTTTCTTTTACTATAGTAATTTAAAAAAATCTATACATTTGTCATGCATTTGGACCACAGCTTATACACATGACTGTGCAGGTATGTATATCTGTCTTTCAGCACTCACAGAACTTTATATCATGTGGCTCCCCAACCCCACTTCAAATATCTCTACAATGGCCTAAAATAACCACAAAGGAAATAGTGTCCCAAAGTCTCTTGCACTGGGATAAGGTTTACTTCACACCGGGGGCATTTGAGAAATAGCAAGTCCAGAGAGGAGTTTTCCTTGAATTTCCCTTTCTGACCGAATGCAGATTCTGCAGAAGGAACTCAAGTGTTAGAAAAAGCCCTCTGTGGGAATTTTTACCTATCAGGGAGCTCTGAGCACTATAGGAGAGGAGACAGGAAGTTGACACCTCCATCAGAAAGGCTACTACTTACTCCTGTGAGGACTCATTCACGTTTCTATGGAGTCACTGACTCCCCCAGGGATGCTACACCTCCCCCTCCCCCTCCCCTAGGAAGAAACATGTACACGTACCAGTGCCCCCTGTGTTACTTCTGCAGGCTCACTTCTTTCCTGTGATGCCTCTGCGCAAGTGATAAAGGTGTACACCTCTTCTGCCCATCTGTCTGCCATTCTCAGACTCCAAAGGAGACACAGAGGGCTCTCATACCCCAACCACTACCACCAGATGAAGCCTGGTTTGGAAATAACCTGAGCAAAACTGTGATCCTCTCTGTGCCCCAACTGCACAAGCCATGCACTT
Organism: Hystrix cristata; assembly: GCA_004026905.1. Classification (NCBI taxonomy): domain Eukaryota; kingdom Metazoa; phylum Chordata; class Mammalia; order Rodentia; family Hystricidae; genus Hystrix; species Hystrix cristata. Next base: position 3,855 of record PVJO010002616.1, read on the forward strand.
CTGTATGCCTGGCAGGGCTGTGGGAAAGCAGACCAGCAGTGCTGTGGGTGGGAGCTGCCCGGGAGCCCTGCAGCACCAGGCAAAGCAGGGAAAGGCTGTGCTTTCTGGTTTTCCTGCACCAGGCATCTAACTACTTCCTTACATCACAAAGGCCACAAAGGTCCACCCACTGCAAGGGGTTTCCATTATCCACCTCACACCCTACCGATGAGACCTGGCAAGGAAACTACTCCCCACGCAGCACTTTGCTCAGACGAGCTGAAGGTGGTCTCTTTGGAAAGCTCTGGATATCAGGTATGCCTTCTAATCATCTTTTCTCTTTGGTGCAAGCAGCTTACAGGCTCCTAAGTCTTCTTTGGAACCTTCCACCCTCTTCTGTTTGCTTTCCTCTTCTTCCCATCCCTGGGCCGACCTGAATAAATAAATAATGTGCATACAACAATAACGATCATTTCCTAAAGAAGGAAAAGGGCATACTTAATGGCACTTTCTTAGCAGCCTAGCTGGAATCTTGCTTTTCAATTTAAGTTACTTGCAGCAAGTCCAGCTGCCTGTTGTTCTTAGGAACCTTCATGGGAAGAAAATTCCTTCACCTGACAACTCCCCTCCTTTCTTCAACTTGGATCCTCTTTGCCATGCTGAATGCCCCAGAAAAGGTCTTTAAGAAGAAAATGCATAAATCATCAGCTTGTCTGAGTGGTGGGTTCCACAAAGAATCACAAAGATCCTTTGATTTGGCTACACCAGTTAATTTTCCATTTACATTATAGAGCAACAATTTATTCTACAATAAAACTGGTCAACCCTGAGAGTCCTCTTCAGTGGACGCCTTGGCTGGGGGCCAAGATTCCTGGATTCTTTTGCTTCTACCCCCCCCCTCCTGTGGACCACCATTACTTTCCAGCTGCTTCAGTGAAGGTACATTTTTCAACCTCCTCCAGACCCTGTTTGTGGAAGACAAGTACAAGGCTACGAATGACAACCTGTGGCTCCTGGCAGCATTAATGGCAGAGCCAAGAGGCAGGGCTGCGTGTAAGAGAAGCAAGCCTGCCTGACTAGAGATTTGTAAAAGGACAGAGAGTCACTGTTGGGAGAAGGCTGGCCTGTTAACTGGGGAGGACTGGGCACCAGCCATCCCAAGACAGGCCGTGTTTACCTCCATCTGCAGGGGGAGAAACAAATGGCTGAAGAGTTTCAGCGGCAGCCTCAAAGAGAAACAGCAAGCGATACAGCAGGGATTGGAACTTAAGTCTGTTTCACACCAAAACTTGTTGCTCGAAAAAGCAACGAAGTAGGGAGAGGAGTAGACCATGATATACAAATATGCAAAACTCAAGAAATGAGGGGTGCATTCCTGGAGCGCAGCCTCCATCTGCTCATCTGCAGGTAGAGGTGAACAGGGAGTATCGATGAGTCTCCTGTTTCGAGGCAGGCCTGGAGCAGTTTCTCCTCCTTGGCGCTACCAACAATTCCTGTTCGGTAGTTCTTTGTCACTGAGACTGTGCTAGCTACAGTCGAACATGATGTAACAATGTTTTGGTCAATGATAGACCACATACATGACGGTGGTGGTCCCAAAATTATATCACCTAGTGATGCTGTGGCCATCTCAGTTTGTGTACTTACATAATAAGATATTTTACAAGGACAAAAGCGACTAAGGATGCGTTTCTTATCTTCGTTGTTATGCCTGTAACACCACACTGTATAGTATGGTATGCAAACAGCACCGCCGGCCTCCACTTGCCAGGTACAAATAGCAACCCTTCCCCCAGTCCTTACAACCAAAATGGCACCAGAAACTGTCAAAGTTCCTTCGGGGACGAAATGGCCCCTGCTGAAAACCACTGGTCTAGAATTAGTTCAGAAATCCTACTCTGTGAGTTGGGTGTAGTGGCGTATGTCTATAATATACTACAAGTATTCTGGGAGGCTGAGGCAGGAGGACCACAAGTTCAAGCCCGGGCAACTTAGCAACTTAGTGAGACCTCGTTTCAAAACAAAATTTTAAAAAAGGGCTGGGGCTGTATCTCAATGCAGTAGTCCTGGGTTTCAATTCCCAGTACCACATACACAGATGAAAAAAGAAAAAAAGACAGAGAAAGAAGAGAGATCCTCCTTTGCAATATGCTATTGTTGCCTCTTTGAGACCATCCAAGACAGAGGATAAGAGCATAGACAGCGCGGCTCCACCTCTTGCTAGCTCTATGGCTTTGGGGAAATGAATCAACCTCTGAGCCTTTCAGTGTAAAACAGGGACAGATAATGGCCTTCTGAAAATCAGAGGCGGCAATGTAGGTGAAGCCTTTAACAGATCCCGCGCCACACACACAGCAAGCTCAGCTATTACTGTTCTGATCAAGAAAAGCAGATGTTGGTGGGTATCACATTTAACCACCTCATTGCACACACCAGTAAACTGAGGATCAGAAATAAGAGGTTTTGATACTGAATAGGACTCAGGAGAACCGGGTCCTCTTTCTCCAAGAAATCGCAACTCTGGTCACTGTTCAGATGCTGGTAAAACTGCACCCTAGAACTCCCTCTCTGAGCCTCCTGGTATGTGACTGTTCTGCTGTCCATGCTCTTGCATCTCACAGTGTTTGGGTTCTGCTCACTTGTTTGTGTTCCAATTTGTGGCAGCCAAAGTATGAAAGAGAAAAAGTTGCCTGTTTCGGAGAAGACCCACCGCCTGTTTGATGTGGTCCTGAATTAAAAACAGACAAAAAAACGCCCAGGGAGTGCAGGAGTGCTCCGTCCATGGCGCCCCAGCAGTGGCTCAGTACACGCCTCCCTACATCCAGGAAGGCGAAAGAGTCTGGCCCCGACCTCTGGCTGACAACCGCTATGGCCCTTGTGGTATCTGATTTTGCTCAGTGAAAATGTGTGGCCACTCGTAATCAAAGCTGAAAATCCCAGACTCTCAGTTCCAGGTGAAAAACACCGCCTCAGTACACACCAATTTGTAATACCCATTTATGTCCTGTCATGTTCAAGGAAGATATGAGATGTGTGAGCTGGCAGAGGGAGTCAGGAAGTTACTTATTCTGTAATTAGTCTCTCACTTGAAAATGTCGGGTTAATTACCAAGTCATATCTAGAAGGGAGCTCTCCCTGGCTAGGGTTGACACTCAATTATGTTGGATTTAGAGGACATGTGCTGGCCACCAAATGATGGCAATAAAAGGAAAAACAGTGATGAACTTACAGGACAAAAAGTAAAGTGTGTGTGTGTGTGTGTGTGTGTGTGTATGTGCATGTTTGTGTTGTCTCAGGGTGGGGATGGATGGAAGGAGAGAGGGAGGGAGAGAATGAGTGTGGCTATATTAACACAAGCCTTCCACAAACCACAAGTGGGCATGATCTAGAGTTTATTTGGTCTCCGAGATGCAGGAGGAATGAGGTACAGCCTTTGGATCAAGTGGCTCACAGCCAAGAGACAAGTATGTTTATACTGAAGTGGTGTGTAGATCAATGATTCCAAACCAGTATATCATAGGACGTAAGAATCTACTCTGAATCCTTCAAACTGCACTGCCAAATTTTGGTCTCTATGCATAATTTACTTTTGTAATTAAAGATATCTAATATAATGTTGATATCCATCCTAAAGAATGTGGAATTAAGTTATTTGGTGTCAGTGGGGTAACTTATTAGTAGTAAGAGATGTTAAACATGGTGCAATTTCAAGCCAATCTTTCTAAGAGAAAAACTGTCCATTTGATAGATAATGCTGGACTTCTTTCAATTTTCCAAAGTTTGCTTTAGAAGAAAGGAGAAAGTTGAACTCTAATCCCTTAAAATATCCTGCCAAAAAGTCTGTCTTAAAATGTTCCACAACCAAAGGGTTGGAAGGTAAACGAGGAAGGATGGAAGGCGACCTCTAGGGAAGAACTGGATTAGAAGAACTCTTTTTGGTAGTCAAGGATATCTAAATGGCCCACATCTCTCACCATCTTTCTACTTTTAGACACAGCACTCGGAGTACTTAGAAACTCGTGTTTTACAGGAAGATTGCTGCTTCTGTTTGGAATCAGCGTCCATCCTCACAACAGCAGAAGATCTTAAAGGACAAGGAGAACCAGGAAGAGGTGATGCGTATCTGGTAGACTTTGGGAAGGCTGCATTGAGCAAGTCCAGAGCTTTGAAGAGGCAATAAAAGTACTGCTGAGTAGGCCAATCATTCAAATCCAGAGAGGCTTGGGGAGATTCTCCTTATGGTCTCAATGAATATTTCTTGAGGAATATTTAAACACAGTGTAAGTGGCAGCTAAGCATTCTCCAGCTAATGATCCAGGGTTTGCGATCCAAATTTGATCCCAGAATCCGTAGGTTTAAAAGAAGTCAGGGATGGAGGACCAGAGATCTAAATAAGCATGAGTTCTCAATTGCCAGTGGCCCCCGTTATTTTTGCAAAAATTGAGGTTTCTCTTGTTAAGTGATAAGTCACTGAGACTCTTCTTGTTCGGAGCTCTCCCTGATGTCATTAAAGAATGAAATTCCTCCTGTGCACATCTCTCTTTGATGGACATCGTGGCCATAGCTGTCATTTCAGAATGAGGTCTGAGGGGTCTTGATGATGCTATTATAACCAGCTTTGTTTGGTCTTCAGCAATCTTCTCAGATGCTGGAGCCCCACCCACGCTCCCCTACACTTCAGCACAACAACAACATTCCCTCTGCTCCCTTTTCAGCTGGTTTCTCCACTCTGACAAGCCTGTGTCTGAGTTCATTAGATCCCTGTTCTAAAATTTTCATGCACAACAGAATCACCTGGAAGGACTGTTAAACACAGACCGCTCGGCCTCAACCCCAGAGTTTCAGCTTTTGAGTGGCTCTCCGGTGGCGGAGCTCGAAAAGCTGTATTTCTAACAAGTTTCCAGGCAAAGGTAAGTGAAGGCTGTTGATCTAGGGATCACACTCTGAGGACCCTGAATGAGATGCGTAAGGACGAGAGATGGAGGCGCTCCTGAGGAGTGTGGCTCAGCTCACAGCCCAAGGTCTTGCTCTCCTATGCCGTCCGGCTACCTTCATCTTGTTTACATTGGAGCATGCAGCTCTCTCCAGCACAGCAAGGACTCCCAAGGAGGAGGGGGCATGATCTAGCCACGCCATTTAAGACCCAGCAATACGTACGCACTGGGAGCTCTAACCAAATACAACTTAACGGTTCGATCTGAAGTCAGATTTGTAAACATCACACATTTGGGACCACATATTTGAGCATCATTTGACCTGTTTGAAGCCACAGTGTGGGCAGCCAGGGACAGAGCTGCACCCAGAATCCAGGCTTCCTGCCTGCTCAGCTGCTAACGCACCTTCCCCAGCAAGGCAGGCTGCCTGAGCAGCTGATAATTTCAATTATCTGTATCATTTTTCCCTCTTATGAATAGAAAGCTCCTAAAATATAGTTTGATAATTGCAGCTATTACTATGCATGCATTTTAATGTACACAAAAGATACAAGTGAGGTTTTTTTTTAAGTGGCACCATTCTATCTATATTCCCTTTCTATCTATTTATAGCCTGCGGATTACCTTTAATCTTTTAAGATTCTGATCTTAAAAGAGTAACTACCACTCTAAAGTGACTATTATTCTCAGGGGATAAAGACAGTTTATTTTGTGATCTTTTTGTCTTGCATCATACAAAACCTCCTGTATCTTACTGAATCAGGCTTTAATTGTAGGTGGATTTTTTTCAATCCATTGTTTAGTTAAGCAAAATCTTTGCAGCAATTAGAAGCAAGGCAAAAAGTTCCTCCTCTTTACTTAATAAGACACTGTTTCAAAAGGAGAAGACAAAGAATGAAACGCTGTAGGTCATAACTGAGCTGGGGCCATAACTATGACAAATGAGGAAATTAACCTTTTCTCTCATGAAGTTTCTCTAGCAATGCACTGAGATATTAAGACTTCACAGGAGATAGTCTTTCTTGTGCAGAATACCATGGGGCTGACAACTTAAATTGATTCTTAATGAAGAAAATTAATTTAATTAGGAGTTACAGCATGAGATCTCACTTTCTAATGGGCCTCCAACACACGTGGCTATGTAAAGTCATTTTGATATCAGGGTGATGGTGGGTCCAGATTGGTCCTCACCAGCTTGTCACCAGCTGAGAAATGAGCCCTTCCTTCCGTAGATGGGTTAGGGAAGCTGAAAATGTTCCCAAACTGGCCACACCCCTGGCTGTAACTTTAAAACCCAACCATCCTTTATAAAACTTATGTAACTGAAACTTTACACTGAAAACTTTTGCAGTAGAAAGTTGAGCATATAATACCTCTTTTTTTTTTTAAAAAAAGGCAACCCACCATTTTACCAGATGCAAATTAAAATACCCATTAGAAGTAATTCACTTAACATCGGTTAATTTTTCTGAGTCATTCCCGCTAACTTCTTGCTGATGATCTGTCTTAGGGGAAAATGGTTTTATCTAACTCCTCTTCAATCTTCCTTATGCATTTCAAGGAAAGCGTTTAATAATGGGCAAATGGCAAACAGGCAAAAACAAAGCAAAACAAAACAATGCAAAACCAAAAACTTGCCAATCAACTTCTAAAGGGAAACTGTCTCTCTTCCCCAATAAGTTTTCAATCAGCGAGAACCAGGGAGTTAATTAACGTGCAACCAGTGCGAGGAAGCAAGATACCCGCACATCCAACAAGCTGCTGGCTAATAATTAAAGTCGGCCACCTATGCAGGAAGAGGTCAACCTCTCTAGCAGTCAAGAAATTGGTGACTTGGACCACAGATCAATCACCATTCACATCAAAGAAGAAAAGAGGTGAAGCCAGTTGCCAACTCCAGCTGGAAAACCTGGTCCCTTCATTTGCTAAAGAAGTACCTCTTTAGAGCACAATCCATGCCCCGCCCCCAGCACACCATGTTGCAAAATATGGCAAATCTTCTTATCCCAGTGAACTCTCTCAGGAAGCGAACCAAGCAGCATTAGACTCTACAGAAACCATGATAACACACTAGACCTTGGCTAGTAACAAAACTTAATGAAGCTGCAGAATGAATGGAGAATTTAACTCTTCAGGGAAATTCTCTTTTTGGTTCCTCTTATAAAGTTATAATTGGAGGCTGTAATTTAAAGAAACTCTTCTGATTTACTGATTTATTAAATTTTGTCATCATGATTTACTCCTTTAAAACACTGACAATCTTTCTCCTTCCATAAAGTAAAAGAGATACATTAAGAATCCAAGATTTAAAAAAAAAAGAATCCAAGAAAAAAATAGCAGCTATGTTAACTACAGTAGACGGGAGACAGTAGCAGTTACCATCATGTCAAAGGGAGTCTCCGCACAGAGTATTGTGCACCAATAAACCACAAGCCCACCATTCCTTGATGCCGAGCCTCAGCCTTTGAAGGAAGAAAAATTATAAAACGCCTTGAAGACCAGACAGCCCTTCTTGAACCCCAAAGATCATGGATTCTATTCCATTCCCAGAGCGCTTCATTGTCCAGGTTTGAGTCGCTCCCATCTTTTAAAAGGAACAATGGAACTTGCAGAAAATAAAGTAAGTTTCTGCTTGTCTTGTGGAACAAGTGTTGTGTTCCCATCTCCCAAACTATAATGCACACTCCCAGAGGGCACAGACTCTGTCTAGTGGGATGCATAATTTCTGCACATCAGACTGGTCACCGAAATTGCTTTCAAATGGAGGTTTGAATCAACCCACCCAATGACGTGTTGAGATGGTTTAATGGAAGTTTAACGACTTGCTCAAGTCCTCGAAATTCTTAGGAGTGAGGTCATGGCATTTTGTAGGTCAGAGCTGCTAAGGGTCATCGTGGCGGTAGGCAGAGAAAGCCTGCCTGAGGAAGCAGCCAATTCAAAGAAATGCAGGTGTAAGAGAAAAGAGAGATAGCCTTGTGATCCTGCAATAAAGACATGGTCCAGCAGGACCTAAAACCAGCACTATTCTTCAATTCCCAGTTCCAATAAATTCCCTATGAGCTCGTACTGGTTTAACTCGAAATCCTGAACCTTGTATAACTCAGAAAGGCCTGATTTAATCCACACACTGGGGCTGGGGGTATATCGATTAAATTCACAGCAAAGTGTGTTCTTGGCATGCACAATACCCTGGGGGTTCCATATGTGCCCCACTCCAACAAACAAACCCTCTAGCCTCCTGTTGTGTGTGCAGCCCAGTCTTGGCATCCTTTCTAGCAGAGAGTGAAAGTCAGTGTGCTTTACAAGACCAGCAAGGTCCCCCATGGTCTGGCATCTCTCCTGCTCAGCCCCAGGGTCCTCCTTGCTGTCCTCTGGCACACTCAGTGCACTCTCAGGCATGTGGTGTTGCCCTGCCTGGGACACTTGCCTACATTAGCATGCTAAGCTTCGTCTAGTTCTATTGCTGTGCAAAAGCTTTTTAATAAGATCAGGTCTCAGTTGTTGATTCTTTGTGATATTTCCTGGGTGACTGGGGATTTGTTCATAAAGTCCTTGCCTACACCTATGTCTTCAAGAGTTCCACCTATTCTATCTTCCAACAGACTTAGTGTTTCTGTTTTAATATTTAGATCTTTGACCCACTTTGGTTTCAGTTTAGTGCATGGTGAGAGACATGTATCTAGTTTTAGTTTTTAGCATGTGGCAAGCCAGTTTTTCCAGCACCATTTATTAAAGAGTCTATCTTTCTTCCAGTGAGGTTGTTCGGACCCTTTGCCAAAGATAAGGTGACTGAGAGTGTTTGGAAATGTTTCTGCACCTTCTAATCTGTTCCATTGGTCCTGGGGTCTGTTTTTGTGCCAGTACCATGCTGTTTTTATTACAGTAGCTTTGTAGTATAGTTTTAGGTCAGGAATTGTGATGGCCCCTGCTTTGCTTTTGTTGCCTAGAATTGCTTTTGCTATTCTAAGTTTCTTTTGGTTCCAAATGAATCTCGAGATTGTTTTCTCTAATTCTGTGAGGTATGCTATTGGTAATTTAATTGGGATTGCATTAAATCTGTATAACAGTTTTGGGAGTATGGCCATTTTCACTATATTGGAGCTTTGTCTAGCTCTAAACACAGTGTAGCCATCTCCCCATCTGGCATGCCCTGTTTTCACCTGTTACCTTCTTTCACCCATTAGCCATATCAGCCTCCAAGGACAGGGGCTCTGATCTCCACTGTGCATATGCCATAGACATTCACTAAAGATCCTCTGACTGAATGGAACACCAAGACACAGGGCCTAGGATGAAGGAGCTGGTTGCCTTCATTTTCTTGAGTGCAAGGCTTGCAGGTGGTGGCAAGTCCAAGCATTTAAAATGAGTCAGAACCATTGCTGCACACCCAAAATGACCACAGTCCACTTCGGACCATGAGAGCATCCGAGTCAGTCAAAGACAATCCCAAGAGCTGGGGCTTCCTGCTCTGTCACCATTCTTATGTGTTCCTTCCCCCTGCACCACAGCAAGTTCTGCACTGGTTCATTCTTTATCAGCAGGCGGCAACAAACTCATGCTGTCACCAGCAACACAATCGCACTGCATCAGGGTGCGCCTGACCTGACACGCCTTCCCAGAAAAGGAAGGTTTCAGTGTGGTGGGATAGAGGCAACCACAAGAGATCCCTCTTTACATATCTGGCAAGGAGCAGAGCTTAATTTGCACACAGGGTAGCAAGAAGTATGGAGAGACATCAACAATCAAGGACTTTCTCACTTCTGGGTATCTCTTAAGGTGATTCATCCTGATTCACAAGTCCCGACTTTACCATTTCTGAATCTGTCTGAGGCCTTTTTGTCCAGACTGGCTTCTCCTGGCTGCAGAGCAATCCAGTTACATCTGGGGATTTAAGCCGATAACAATTCACATCTTGAAGTTTAGTTCATCAAATACTCAACAAATTTCTTTCTAAGCTTCTGTGACATGCCAGACCCGGTTCTGGGCTTTGGAGACCCATCAGTGAATATGAGAGCCCTCGTCCTCTGTCCGGAACAGAAGCTAAGGATGGAGTCCCTTGCCTCTTTGAGCACAGACACGATGTCCTGCTTGTCTGTGAGATTTCCTCGGGATGAACACACATTTTAATGGAACACATGGGAGCCAATGTGATTAAGGTTGCATTTCCATTTACATAAGATGATCTAAAAGCAAAAAAGTAATAGACATACACTCTTAGTTTTCTGGCTTACACAGGTTGATGGGAAGAGTCAATGAAGTGCTTCAATAAGAACCCTAACAAATTGGAAAGTTTCAAGGCAATCAGCATTAGAGAACCCTGAAGCAAGAAACCCCGTGGAGGAAATCACCTCTCTCAACAGCTCTGCCTCTCGGGAAGGTTCAGACTTGGTCACCATTAAACACATTCACCCAGGTCAACCACATGCTAGAGGGGCCAGTCGGAGTTGCGCCCCACTCCCGGGGGCACTGGCTGGAAAAGCCAAGCACAGGACTGGGACCGGATCGACTGGTGCACAACCCCGCCTCATCCCAACTGTGGCCCTTCATCTCTAAGAAGGGCTTTCCTCCATGGCACAGGCACTCTGTCTGCTAGAAGAGAGCACTGTCAGCATGATTTTCACCACACAAGAGCCATGAGCTTTTCTCTGTGCTTTGCATGACCTTTCCTGTCATAGCCAAGAGTACGTACAGTATCCACAGTGGGGGGACACCGTCCTGGGAACCAGGGAGAAATTCATTAAAAATTCAGCTGTGTATCTTTGTAAGTCACTTTCCTCCACTGTGTCTTCATTTGCTCAAGGGTAAAGCTTCACTGGATGAGATCAGGACTCTATAAAGTTTTGCTATAAAAGGTCAGATAGTAAATATTTTAGGGTTTGTGGGTATTTAATTTTGCCCTTGTAATGTGACAACAGACAATACATACATGAACAGGGCACAATCTTCCCATAAAACTTTACTTACAAAAACAGGCCACGGGCAGGATTTGGCCACAGAGCCCCAGTTGCAGACCCCTGGGCTAGCTGACCTCTTGGTGCCTCCTTGTTATAACTTGATCATTTAAGATTCACCTCCTGTCTGGCATTATCAAAGGTATTAAAGGTTAGAGTTCTAGGTTGAGATTAAAAGTTCAGGAAATAACAGTAATATTACCATTTATTAAGTGATTGCTACATGACAAATACTGTGCTAGTGGCTTTATGTGCACCGTCTCATTTCACCCGCAAAGCAATCCGTTGACGTAGACACCAAAACAAATCTCTTCTACAGGTAGAGAAACTGAGACTTCTGTGGTATAAGTAACCCACTGAGGTTATGCAACTGGCAAGCAGGAGAGCTGGGGACTGAGCTGCTGCATGAGTCCAAGCTCTTGTTCAAAAGTACTGACTAGGGGACCAGCAAGAGCTCGGTGGACACCCCGCCCCCTGCTCTCTTACTCTCCCATGAACTCTCAAGAAGTTCACGTGAGAAACCTTGTGTATGCCACATAAATCAAAAGGTTGGCCTAAAAATAACACAAGAGTTCACTACTGGGGCAGACAGATCGCTTTTTAATGCATAGTGGCTATTCCTTGAGTGACGCAGGCCCTGGCCAGGCCAGAGTACCTGCAGCATGCCTTATTTGGAGGTGACCAGGACTGGTGCTGAGTCTGCTGATGCAATCTGCAATGTCTCATCCAGGCTAACACAGCCATTTAAAGAATTTTTCAAACTTAGAAGGAAAAACCCCCTGAAGGACCTATATCTTACCACAGTTTATCACAGTTAAGCTAATGCTAAACAAAACTCTCGAGAAAGAGCAACCTTGGAAAAAATCAAAGGGCAGTTTGGAATGTGCATGGTACGTGGTGGCCCATGTCACAGAAGCACTCCGAGGACAGGTGCCAGCCTGTGCACAGCTGCCTCTTTCAGAGCTCCACAGCACCTCCTGGTACCATTGGCGAGGGGGACGCCATCCATCTGCAGCCTTCAGACGGCGGGAGGTGGGTCTCCCTCAGCCACAGGCCCCTTCTCTTGCTTGGTGGCAGACAGCTCCCTTCTCCAGAGAGATCCAGTGTCCACAGCAGCACAATCAAAATGTTAACGCAACAATCCAATAAATATTTAATGTTCTTCCTTTAGCTTGCTGATGCGATTGAGCTGGAGCCTCATTACTAAAACCTACTTTCACCTCCTCTTTTATTTATGAGCTTTAGTCCTTTACATGAACACACAGTCAGGCTCAGACAAACTGAAGTCATGAATACGCAGGAAAGAGACAAAGATGGTTCAAGACCAGACCATCAAAAGTCAGTGCAAGTCATCCTTGGGCAAGAGGTTGTGCTTCTGTCCCAGATGTGACACACGAGACCAAAACAGAGCTGGCAAGAAGAGGCCTCAGGAACATGGTCAGCTGTTTTTACAGTCACAGTGATATTCGGGGGGTGGTGGTGGGGGACACAGGGCCCTGGATCCATCGCTGCCTCCTCATTCGCTACAGCTAGCAATTATTTCACTATGTTATATGATATATTTTCCCAACCACAACTTGCCTCGGTGGATTTTTATTCTTCCCACCCACATAGTCCTAGTTCTTCTTTGAGCCTGGCTCAAATGTCACCACCTTTTGGAACCTTCTCCCAAGTCAAACTGAATCATTCCTTCCACTGTAATCCCATGTGTCTTGATAATGCTATTAGAGCTTTTATCTAGCATGATGACTTACGCACTATGGTCATGAATAGTACAGTTGAAAATGAGGATTTTGGTCCAACTACTTAAGTTTGAGTCCAACTATAGCTGTGTGGTCTTGGGCAAGTTATATAACCTCTCAACACCATATTTACTTATCTTTTAAGGTGGAATGATGATGGTACCCCATGGGACTGTTGTGAGATGTGCACTCTGGTACTTGCCAAAAGCTCAACTGTTCTCCCTAAGGGCACACACACACCACACACACACACACACACACACACACACACACACACACACACACAAGTCTGAAAGTTCCTATTGTCTTCTCCTAGCTTTCCATTTAGGATAAGAAGCTTGTCAACTTTGCTGGCCAAATTCTAAGCCCTCGTAGTGAGTGGGGTCAGTGTGAAGGTCACAGATGCTCTTCTCTCGCTACGTGTTCTTCTCTTCACACAGCTCGGCAGGGAGGCAACTGGGCATACGCCCAGCCAGCCAGCTTTCTCTCTGCTAGCATGCCTGCACTTTTTGGTCACTGCTCATACTTCTTGGTCCCTGTGAGGAGACAGAAGAGCTGGTAGGATCTTGAGAGTTTCCTTTACATCCAGCTCAGTAGTGGAGAACCTATGGCATGCATGTTATTTGTTTTTAAGACAAAAGATGTTAACATATGATTTTCTTTTCTAAACTAAAGCCTCAGTATTCAAGTTTAATTCCAGTGTTGGTACTTCATGATAAATAAGTGGGTTTGGGGTTGCAGCTGGGCATTTGTCTCTAAAAGGTCCGCCATCACTGGGGCAGGGAATCAGAGAGCTTCACCTTTGGCCATGTTCCCAGACCCTGCCTTGACAAAGCCCTTCACTGACAGATGATGGTTTTCATCCTTCCTTGTATGCTTCTTGGGACTGTCTTTGGAGGGAGCCAAGATGTACACCAATCAGGCTAACACCTTATTCCTAGTGTTATGCTTGAGGGTGGACACAGGGAGGCAACTGAGTCTGGCAGACCTTGGTTAAATTCCAGCCTGACACCAGAAGGCCTTGGGGAAGAGAAGGGGCTCACATTCTGACCTTGCTACTCGTGGCACAGAGCTCTATTTACAGCAGTTCCCCCACTGGGCATATGTCCCAATGTTCCCAAGGGATGTCTGAAACTTTACGTGGTACTGAACCCTGTATAGGACCTAAACACCAGCACTGCGACACAGGCCAGTCGATGTGATAACCAAGGTGGCTCCTAGCGGCTCCTAGCCAGGTACAGTACACAGAGGAACGCATGGGACAGCCAGGTGACTCAGGTTCTAGGCAAGGTGAAATGGCTCCTGGGTCAGTGTGGGATTCTGTCATGCTGTTTATTTTGGGAATTTTCCATTTAGTATTTTCAGACCACAGTTGACAGCAAGTCACTGAAACTGTGAAAAATGGAACTGGGGAGAAGAGGGGATGACCACAATTATCCCAACATCACCTCTTCCTCCTTAGAAACAGGAGTTTTTTTTTTTCTTTTTAACAAATGGAGCAAATCACTGCATCTTCCAGCTTCTTCCCAGAGATGTGTGTCTCCAGCCAAGGGGAGCGAGAGGCACTGTGCAGGACTTGGAGAAGCCCTCATAAAGGCAAGTAGACACGTACTTCCTCCTCCTTTTTCTTCTTACGGTCTGGAATGCAGACAGTGGGAGCAGCTGGGACCATGCACACGTGTGTGCACATGCACGTGAACACACACAGATTAGCAATAATATAAATAAAACTACAGTCTACAGGCCTAATCCAGCCCACCGCTACTTGTTTTTGTGTGGCCCATGAGCTAAGAGTGAGTTTTACAGATGAACATTTGCAATCAATTTGATGACAGGAGAACAGTAAATCTAAACATACTCCTCCACCTCCCCATTCGCTCTTCTTATTAGAAAACCTGCATTACAAAAAAAAACCCTCAGCTATTATCATTATATTTTGAATTTTGTCTATAAAAATTATGTGGAAAATTGTTTTCTTATTATACAAGTACAATACCTATATACTAGTTTTGATTTTGCCCCTTGATTAGCAAAACTCCAAATATTTACCATCTGGCACTTTACAGAAAAAGTCTATTCACCCACAATGTAGAAAAGGCCCCAGTACATTTTGGGTAATAAAGAAAATGCAAAATAAATGACAATAATTATCATAATCATATCTCCCAAAGTGTCTAGAAGAGAATTACTCAATTATTTAGTCATTTCTGTGAGATATTACAGCCCCACAGAAAAGTATGGCTTAATTCTTTGTTGACTTGAAGAAATAAAAATTTTACCGAGTTACCCACACCTTTCCCAAATACCTCCACTTCCTGGTCACCAGGCAAGAAAAGAGAAACCCAACAGCATACCAAAGACATTCAAAATGGACTGTCTCCTAGGTCTACCCCCAACCCCATTTGTCACAGATTCATTTTTAAAGCCATCTAGTAAAAAAGGGACAAACACATGAGACAAGGAGTTTTGGGCACCAAGTCCCATTTCATTTAGATCTCTTTGGAGTGTTTTGGTAAGTGAGCCTAACATCTACTGTGCAAGTCCTGGGTTAATTCCAGAATTGACATGTGTAGATTGCCAACCTGGCATAAATTAACACAACCCTGATCAAAGTCACGTACGTTATTCTACCATTCCAGCGATGCTTCATCCACAACCAAATACGATCCCAGTGTCCTGGACAAGCCTCTCATGCATGTAACACCACTGGCAGCTGAGCCGCGAGTTTCAGCCCCTTCAACAAAAGGAAAATCACAGGGCTGAGCTGAAGCAGTGGCTCCCAACCTTTCTGGGCAATGGCGCCAAGCGTCTGGCTGGTGCCCACATCATTCTGCCAGCCTGGGCCACTCCTCCCTCCCGCCTTGGGCTGGACATGCTCTCACCTACAGGGCAGTCTGGGCTGCTACAGACGCCAGGCTGGGATCAAAATGGGAGGGCGGGGGCTGCTTGGCAGAGGAAAGGGACACTCTGGGTGGCACTTGGCACTGGCAGCAGGGATGAGCAAGTGACTGGCCCTGAGTGGGGTGCTTGGAGGTAAAGCTGTGTCTCTGGCTGGGTGCTGACTCCTCTGAAATGACCATACCAGTCCCAGTGCCACTGGAAGGCAAGCCAAAGGGAGAGAATTCTGGTGAGAGCTGTGGTTCAAAAATTTCAACACATCAAGAAAGGAGGGATAGCCAAGAGCTAGTGAGAGTGGCAGACAAGCCAGGAAATGAGACCAGTTCCTCTGAATCAGCCCGGGTCCTTTGCTGTCCTCTGAATTCCTGTACCCCTCCCTGATTCTTATGCTGACACCCTGAGCCCTATGGTGATAGTATTAGGAGGTGGGGCTTTTAGAAGGGGATTAAGTGACAGGAATGGAGTCCTCACGACAGGGACTGGTACCTTACAAAAGAGAGACCCCAAGGAGCTGGTCTCCCCTGCCAGCACGCGAGGACACAGAGAGGGTGAACTGTGTATGTGGACATGGGCCTCATCAGTCAGCAAGTCTGCCAGCCAGCACTTTGACACTGGCCTTCCCTGCCTCCAGAACTGAGAAACCGGCTATTCACAGGCTACTCAGTTCATGGTATTTTGTTATAGCATCCTGAGCAAACTAAGAAACTCTTGGATTTCACAGGTTCTCCTAGTCTGCAAGCATCTAAAATAAGACTCTAGAGGAAAGGAGGGAGGGAAGAATCTCTGATCACAAGTGCTGTGGACTGTGTTTTGGCACTTTCTGTTCCCCAGCGGAAATGCAACAGAATGTCTGAAACAGCACTGACTTCGACAACTGCTAGCTAGAAACTAACCAAACTAATGTCCCATCAACAAGTACATGGATAATCTGTGGTATATTTAACATCCAAACACTGTATCACGATTAAAATGAAGGGTCTTCAACTGCACCCAACAAAACCATTAAATCTTACAAGCAGAACGAGTGAGAAATGTACATACAGTACATATTATACGATTCCATTTATGTAAAGTACAAATCAGCAACATCTATGATGTAAAAAAAATTAGGATCTTGGTTAGCACTAAGAAGATGGAGGAGGGGCGTGGAGAGGTTCCTGGGTACTGGCCATATTTTATTTCTGATCTGTGTGCGTAACAAAGATATATTGTGTCTATCAAAATCCACTGGGCCAAACACCTGTGACACACTCACTGCCTCACAGGTATATGCACCACATCAGCAAAAAGCTCTTGAAAATATAATGTGGGATTTGGGTGACCTGGAACGACAGTACGCAACTGTGAAATGAACCCCGTGGGCAGCCCTCACTACTTCATCTGACAGTAAGGCTCACGGAGCAGAACAAGGCAACCCTCTAGTAACTTAGCAGCAGTGAGAATATACAATTACAACAACAGACCAGCATTACTCAGTGTTCACTTGGCTAAGTACGCTATCAAATTATCTCGTTTAACCCTTATCATAACCTGATGAAGGACAAAGTTTGTAGACTTGTATCTCAATTTTTAATTGAGGGAACTGAGGTCCAAAGAGGTTGGGAAGTGGGCCAGAGTTCTGATTTAAGACTTTAGCACCCTCCTTGCTTCTCCATGAAATAAGGGGAGCTCTTGCCAAGGTGAGAACTCGGTTCAGGGATCCTGACTTATTACATCCCCTGAGGTAGACTGAGAAATGGTCTCTCGAAGACATGCCCTGTCTTATCCCCTAGAACCTGTGTATGTTACCTTCTTCGGGGACAGGATCTCTTCAGATAATTAAACAAAAAATTTCAATGAAGATGTGATCATGGACTAGCCCAGTGGGTCCCAATGTTATCACAGCATCCTGATGCTACTTGGCTGGAGGGAAGCTAGACACATGCACAGAGGAGAAGGCAATGAAGAGGGGACTGATCCTGGAGTAACAAGGCCTCAAGCCCAAGGACACCGAGGACTGCCAGTTGCCACCAGAGGCCAGAATGGATTCTCTCCCTGATCTCTGGGGGAGCTTGGCCCTTTGACATCCTGACTTTCACACTTCCGGCTTCCAGAACCATGAGAGATTAAATAACAAGTCTGTGGTAATTTGGTAGAACAGTCCATGAAATTAATATTGTATTTTCCATTTTCAAAACACCACAGAGCATCATCTAAACAGTGTTCTACAAAATGGCGCACAGCGTCTTTGCAAAGCCTCCTGGGATGACACAGTGTGGGAAACATTAAACGGGTTTGTTTTTGGCTGGGTTCCTCAGGACCTCTGTTATGTTTCTGTGCTTATGTGTCTGAGCAGGAGTACAGTAATGTAGAATTTCCCCCACTTAACCACCCTCAGAACCAGCTTGTGAGGATCACACAGAACATCCTCAGGGGGTACTGCAGTCCACCATGTCGAACACTCAAAACAAACGCTTAGCATGACCAAGGTCCTGGATTCATTCCCCAGCATCCAAAGGAAAATAACAACTTGAAGGCTGCATTCTGTCAAGCTTATGCATACTTTTCCAAATCGTCCAAACCCAGAGTGCTGCAGTTATCAGAAGGAGAGCTGGACTGGATGCCCTCAGGGCCTTCCAACTCCAAAGTCTCTAGTTCCTTATGTATAGCAGTGGTTCCTGCCTATGGCTGGCTGGCACGGCCAATCAATCACAGCATGGATCCATGAGCTCTGAAAGGCCTCCTAATCTTTTAGAATCAGAGCTCCAAGCAAGTAAAACCTCAGGACTGTTCATACATGAGTAATTAGATGAAGAGTCCAGACGAATAAGCCACAGCTTTGGGTGTTCAGAAATGCCTGTGTTAGTCTCCTCTTTCCCTAGAAAGCATACTCTCATCTCCACCAATATCTGCTGGCTTTTTTCCCACTTCTAGTACATGCGATCCCTTCCTCTATGCCAAAGGAAGTACTCCAACAACAATATTAGGGGAGAGGTGGAGGTAGCCTTCGGGGTCAGGGAGGGCAGGAAATTTGGGGTGTTGTGCATACAGCTCCACCTTTGTTCTTGGGGAAGGATTTTCACGAACAGATGAAAACATAAATATACGTTTTACTGCCCTCTGAGTTCTAAAGCCATTTGAGAGAGTTGCAGTGGATTTTAAAAACCCTTAGATCCCAAGTCAATTCCCAGAACAGCTGCATCTGATCAGACGTCCTAGACATGAGAGTTCAGCAGCTCAGGGTCTTCAAAGAAAACCATTAGTCGGGGCGCAACTTTTAAAAGGTGATGAAACACTAATGCACACTTGCACTGCAATAATGCCTCCCTCCCAGGGGTTACAGACCTCCACCCAGGGCAGCGATCACTGACCTTGTGTTGCAATTAAAAAAAAAAAAAAAAAACTCCGAGGCTCAGAAATGTTAAGTACAGGGACTTAGCAGGGTCAAGATGCACATTAGTTTTCCCATCCACCAGGAGAAAAGGGGAGAGTAAATAATAAAAATTGTTTTAGAATTTCAATTAGCTTACAATGTTCTTGCAGTTGCTACGCCAGACACTGGCCCAGGTACCAGTCGGTCAAAACCTATTTAGGGAGCCTCTACAAGGGGATAAGTACTGTCACTGAACAGACATTTAAAGGACACAGCTTCTGCTGTTAAAGGGCTAAGAAGGACAGGTAGAATGTTATCATGGGGAAAAGAAATGTTTCAGATCTGGAGAAGTACTGCAGAGAAAAGCGAGTTAGGCAACATAGCCAAGGAAAAATGTGGGTCACAGCAGGTGAAATACAGCAGGTCAGGGCCAGGCTAGAAGTTCTCTTGACTGAATGGCATTTAAACTAAGACCTCAGAGATGAGAAACTGTGAGCCAGGCAACATTCTAGAGGAACAGCATTCCAAGAAGAATAAGTGCAAAGGCCCAGAGGTAGGCAGGTGCTCTCGCTAGAGCCAGAGAGGGAGATGCTCTTCCAAGAGCAGCCAAGGACCACACCATGTTGGAGTGGGAGGGTCTCAGTCATGGTAGAGTGTCTGGGTTTTTTCCTTTATCACAATGGGAAGCTGTCCAAAGGTATAAAAAGGGGAGTCTTAGGATGTGAATCAACCTTTCACACTAGGTGTTACGGAAGCTTATCTAGTAATGAAGGAGAGAAATGACAGTAGCCTGGATGAAGGCTGCACCTGCAGAAATGGTGAAATCAGTCTCATTGGGGTGCATGGTTTTTCCATCCTTTCTTGAGACGGAACCTATATACGGCAAAACACATGGGTCTTACGTGTAGAGTTGATTAATGTTGACAAATGCCTACATCTGAGTGCACCTTATCAAGATACAGAACATTCCGGCACCTCGGGAAGTTACTCGAGACCCTAGCTAGTCAGTCTCCCTGCCCCCTTACTTCTCTCCCCTAGTACACTCCCTACTTTTGGGTTATAGCTCTGAGATGGAACTGAAAGGCCTTATTCCCATCAGACTGGATGGGCAGTAAGGAAAAAAGAACGATTAAGGATGCCACAAGTTTTTGCCTCTAGCAACTGGGTGGCTGGAGGTGCCATTTGCTGACATAGTAAAGGGTCAGAGACAGGAAGAAGTCTAGAGTTGTGCTTTGATACTTTAGGTCTGAGTTTATCTGACAGCAAATGAAAACGCTGAGAAAAGAGATGCGTGCAGCCGGCCCTCTGCATTCGCGGGGTCTGCAGGACCAGGAGAGAAGGACGGGCAGCAAAGCAGACCAAGGTCTGAGGAAGACAACGCTGGGGTGGGACACTAAAGCCAGAGGAAGAAACAAGTAGAAAGGAGAGGGTGATCCTGCTGTATAAACTCTGCTGCCAGAGGCCTGGCAATCTCTGCATCTCTCAACTCGCTCCACTCTCTCTAAAACTGCAGGGTGAGGGTCACTAGGAGTTCTACCTCACCGAAAAGGAAATCGACATTCAGAGACGTGGTCTGTCACATTGCTTCTAAGAGGCAGGGCCACCATCCTGAAGCATAGCAGCTTCCCCTTTGGTGTGCTCTGCGGTACATCGAGAGGGGAGGTTGGAAAGGGCTTCTAGGGCCATGTGAGCACAGAACATGCAAGGTCAAGGCCGAAGAGATTTCACTTTTCTAAGGCTTCTCAGAGCCTTTCATGTGTGAGGAATTTCAGTCCTTCGAGAGATGCAGAAGATCGCGTTTTAAATATGCATGGGAGCTTTCTGGGTTTACTCTGTAGAAGAGCAATTCACCAACAGGCATTCTCTGGATTGCACAAGGGAACCCAGGCTAGATGGCAACAGCAGCAAGTCTTCAAAACACTTTGGAACAAAACCCCAAGTGCTCTCACAGTCATCCGTCACCATGTCCCCAGGAGAAAGGGTTGACGTGGGCATTCCATTTCACAGATAAGGCAAAGCTCCTGAGGTTAAGTGGTTTGTCCTGTATCACAATCTTGCAGCAATTAAGCAAGAAAAATCAGTACCATTCCATGTGCCTGAGAGCAGAAAAAATCAGGTCAAGCCAAGCGAGACTTGATCAGGAGGCTAAATGAGGCTGCTGTCTCTGCCTCTCCTCTTACAATACGCCCTGCACGTTGCCTCCGCAGGACTCCACTGAGGCACGGGCAGGTGTGGAGGAAGGGGAAGGGACCCCGCACCAGTCTCCCAACTCCCGAGCTGTGTGAGGACCCTGCAGAGGGGCTGTGGCCTGGAGGAGAGAAAGTAGCCCCAGGAAGAGTGGAAAGGCCTCTTGAAGGAGAGAGAGCTGCCTCAAGACCCCAAAAGCTGGAAGAATTGAAAGTACTTCACTGTTCAGTCCATCTTCTCTTGAGTCATCTTCATGTAGTGACTAAAGACCCCAAGGTACGAGGACCGCCACTCCTTGCTGTCCCCTAAATTCCATCACAGCGCACTGCATAGATGAGGCTCTCATGGCCTGCTGCCTGCTAAATGTCAGCATCTCAGAGGAGAAGGCTTGGGCAGGGAGGGGGCCTGTTACCAGGTGCAGACTGTGACAACACATCCCCCAGCCCGCGACAGCGCAAACTCGGAGCTGGGCAGCCCCGGTCCAGGGGCCCCATGTCGCCACGCAGTACCCTTGTGACCCAGGAAACCCTTTCTGAGCTTATTCTTCCCTGACAGCATGGACCTCGCTGGGTGCAGTGATGATTTTTACATGATAACAAATAAACAGTGTTGTCAAGATACAGCCCAAAAATGTCCCCTGGATGCTTCTTAGCCTGTGACTTCCAGGCCTCACCCCAGACCCACAGAGGCAGCCACTCTAAAAGGTGTTTTTATGGATAGAAAAGTCAGAGAAAGACATGGAAGACTTTTAGTCTGTGCTGAGCAGAACTCAGTACATTCACAGCTCTCCTCCCATTTGCTCTATTATTATTAATATATGCCATGACGAGACCTTTTTGCAAGGCTGGACGGCTGACCTAGAGGTCCAAATTATAATTGATCTGTAACCCAACACAACAGATATTTGATCATCCTCAAAAGACTGTACAGAGCTTCAGTGATTATAAAGTCAACCCAGTGACTGTGTACAGCACCCTGGCTGAACACAAAGTAATCTTCTGCAAATGTTCGAGGAATCCAGTAGTCGTTCTTGGAAAGGAAGAACAGCAAGAGGCAAACTTCCAAAGGTGCGGTAAGCCTCCTCTCCCCATGGACTGGCACCTTGCCTGGGAGGTGCCTGGTGAGGCGGGAGACCCTGGTGATAGGTACAGCTATTTCCACACATGTGCTGGCTGCTAGGAGGCGAAGGAGACGCAATTCTCAAAGGCCTCCGGGCTGCACTTCAGGGAAATCATTCCTGAGCTTTCCCAGACACCAAGTCCCACAGTACCTGCTTCCGCTCCCTCTGCCGCCCCTATTTCTTCCATTCTTCTGGAAGTCATCCAAATTACAATCTTTGCCAAAAAAAGAAGGAAAAGCAAAACCAAGAAAAGGGGGCCTTTCTGTGTCTGCCATAGAGAGCAGCAGGATATGAAAAAAGAATCTCTCTCTCTCTCTTTTACACACACACACACACACACACACACACACACACAAACCTTGCATGGCAATCAAATGTTAAGTATCCTGGAAAAGAATCCCTTGCCATTTAGATTTTGAGGGGAAAGAAAAAAAGAATCAAAGAAACTTTAAATGTTACATTTCAATTCATAATACAACTTCCATAAAGTTTCATTATATTCAACCAGGATTACCCTTCTGTGATCTGGTAGCTAAAGACATTATTCCCTCTGCTTCCTCTCATTTACTTCAGAATATCACACTGAGTTTATATCCTCCCCAAACCCTCCTACTTTATTATGCAGCTAGGAAGTGCTTAACGTGACTGGATATCTTTCAGGAAAGATTAAAAAAATATCTTGAGGACGCAGCATCTCTGAGGTTTGGTTTTCCAAACTATTAAGAACCACAGATCTCTGCTCACACAACCACACACAGATCCAGCTGTGTCGCTGGGTTGTCCCTTAGAGTCTTTTAATTGCCCATTCTTCGCATGCTTGATGCTTCAGGATAAACCCAACGCAAACGCTTTGCTTTCTCTGCAAACAGCTCTACAAAGGCCATAAACATCAGCACCAAATTGCGGGGCACTAGTTCAAACCCTCGATTGGCTCTCATTGCTCAAGACAACCATGTCCCCAAGGATAACAATTCTGGCTTAAAGGAAATCTGGGGGGAAAAGCCAAGTTTCTCCTGCTGAGGCTAGTGGGAGGAGACCAGTGGGGAAAACAGCTTGATAAAACCATCTCACAAACAAGATGCACCTTTAAAAGCCCAGGAAGGGAAGGTGAGAGTTACTTCAGTTTCTTACATACAACCTCCAAAATTTTAAACACAACCTCCAAAATTTTTTTAAAAAGGCCTTGTCGATGGAGCAGCTTGAAGGACTGAGTGAGCTAAAGGCATCACTGAAGAAAGGCTGCCTGGTAACAGAGCTTTCTTGTATTACACCCAGAGCTGTGTACCATCTGAGGCTGAGTCAGGAAAACACTCGAATCTCCTGGTAATTTCCTGTAGACAGGACGTTTAACCATCTCCAAGCTTCCACAGCAAAAGACGAAGGAGAAAAAAAAAAAAAAAGCCATAAACCAAATGATTCACACTCTTAAAATGAGTTTGCCTTCAGAACACAACCGTTTTTTTGCCCTCGAAAAACAGTTAGAATTCCTCATTTTAACAAAGTGTTCTTTTCCTTCACACACAAATACAAGCCAGTGGAGGAGGGCTTGTCCTGATTTTCTGCTCTGCTTTTCCTGAAGCATCCGTTCAGTCAACAGTTTCTCCTGGCAGGTTCTCAGAAACCCAGGGCGAAGCCGGGCAGTCAGCGACTCAGAACACAGGATCGCTTCGCTGCCCGCACCCGACCTGCCCTGCTCTCCCCCTGTGGGAAGACGTTTTATTGTAAAACCAGCAGAATTAGCAGCACGCATAAAGTCTTTCAGCTCAGCTCACTTGACACCTTCGTCTGAATTGCCCAGTGGCTGGGAAGAATTGGCAACTGTCGAGTTGGAAAGGGAAGGCCCAAATCCTCCCCCACTGGTATTCCTTCTGTCTGTCCAGACACTGCCATATCCATCTCTCCGATTACTCAACTGGTTGCATAGATAAAAACATCTGTGTGCAGAAAGCAGGGAACTCAAAGTATACAAATGATTCACACCACCTAAACAACTGCAAATAAAAGCCAGCCCAGCAAAACGAGGGCTGCTAAAAGCCAAAAGAATTTAATATGGGCGGAAATGGAATTTGGCAATCCAAGCATCAGACATTTCTCCAGTTTGGGAGGGCATGTCTTCCAGCTGCCTCTTCTTTAAAAAAAATAAAATAAAACAGAAAAAATTAAATGCTGACCCTCTGCATTACCAACCAACTTCTTGCTTAGGAACAAACATATGAACAGATGGGGGGGTTAAAACTGCATCTTTTAAACTTTGTTCGGCCACTTCTTCACCATCTCACACGATTGTTTGGCTTTAAATTTTCCCAGGGGACATCTGCTCAAGTACCCCAGATTCCCATGCTCCCAGTCTCCACCTAGAGAAGCCCCCAACAGCTGGGGTGCACCCGGTTGAACACCACCCCAACACACACCAGGAGCTTTCTCCAAACCAGATGCCCCTACAGACAGAGGTGGAAGCCAGGAGAGGGGGTCCTCTCCCCCAAGGCCAACTCAGACAGCAAGTCAGCAAATCGGGAGTCGATTAATTACAGAAGCCTGCATCAATGAGAAATAAAATAAATAAAATAAAATAAAAATTTAAAGTCCTAGTAAAATAAGCAACGTTTCCATCTTCCGGGGATACAAGTTGGAAAGATACAAGTCCAAGGGAAGACACAAATAATGTTTTAACGTAGACCTTCCTGATGACAGGCAGCCATGGTTCTGGATAGTTTACCGGAAGTAACTAAATGGGTCAATAGCGTAAATACGTCTTAAATATTTAAGAGGAAAGGATTATGAATAAAGACTATCTAAAAAGCAAATTCTGAGCAGTTAAATATTTTTCCCATGAAGCAGTCCTAACCCAGTAACAGGACTGACACCGTGGTTAATAAAGCAGTTGCACAACAGCCGGCAGAACCTGGGACCCTGGGACCCTGGCATCCATTCCTGTCCAGGGCTCAAATCGAGCGCAACCCTCCTACCCACTCGGGGCGCCGCAGGAGGGCGAGGCCGGAGCGAACGCCTCTCGCCCCTCTGGCACTTACCGAGGCTCAGCCCCGCATCGCCGGGGGACGCGGGCACGCAGGAAAGGGCCCTGCGGATGCGCAGGAGCGCGCTACGCAGCCCGGCGGGGCGTGGGTCGCCAAGGGCGCGGGGCCCCAGGGGGCGCTGCCGCAGCTCCGGGCGCGGGCGGGGACATAGCGGGCGGCCGGCCGCCGCTGGGCGCAACCGAGCCTCCGGGTCCGGGGAGAGACGCGCCGAGCGCTCCCGGCTGCTTAAAGGGACGCCGCCCCACCTCCCGGGCCACCCATTGGACAACGCCGCGGGCCGTGGACCAATCGGAAGCCTGCTCCCAAACTGGGGTTGCAACGGGAGCCAGGGCTTCGCAATCGGAAAGGGCTGGAAGGGCCCCAGCCATCTCTCAGGAGCAGGCCCAGCCAGCCACGCCCAGGTCGGGGACCGGAGGGGCACCTGGGATGAAGGGCCAGGCCACCCCCAGCACCTCGGTCCCGCCAGCTCCAATCTCCCAGACTCCTCGCGGAGGGAGCCCTGTTCTCACTGCCCTCCAGCACACTTCACACTCTTCACTCTTGGGCTAAACCGGACATTGGCTTTGCACGCTCAGTGCCACCAAGGGAAGAGGTTTCCAAACGTCATCCAGGTGGGGCACTCCCTACCTGGAGCCAGGGAGTGTCTGTTGATGGATGAAGAACTACACATGTCAGCTGTAGGCTGTGCCAATATAACTCTTAATTAAGAAGCAGTGTTCATTCAGACACAGTTGTGTTCGGATCTGACTTTCGACTCTTATGGTCGTGGAACCGAGCCTCGGTTCCTCGCCTGTAAAGCATGCTCGTGAACGCTACCACCTCCCAGGGTGGCCGTGCAGACTGCATGAGCTCAGAGCGGACCGAGGAGAGGCCCAGTCAATACTGGAGAATCACAGCTGTCCTTATTGCTGGGGTGAAAGTGTGCTTGCTGGACATGGCACTGAGTCTGACGGCTGCTCGGACTTCCTTGTGAACACAGTCACTCGGGAAACAAAAGATGACATGTGTCCTCAGTAGCAGGCCCCATGCCAGGTACTAGGGTCACCAATGAAAGGTACATGGGCAGGGTGGGGTGTAGTGGAGGAACAGGAAACAAAGAGAATTAGGTTAAATGATACACAAGGAAAGATGTACACAAGTGTGTTTGCTGCAGCATCAGAATAAGTTATGGTACATCCACATAATGGAATATTATGCAGTCACAAGAAAAACGGGCAGAACTAAGGGTACCAATAGGTGACGAACTCCAAAATGCACTATTCCATACAGTGTGGACAGATAAAATGTATCACTGTTTTTATAAAGAAATCTTCATGTTTTATGTACACCCATGAATGCTGTATTTGCAAAAATGCTTCTAGAGGGCTGAGAATGTAGCTCAGTGGTAGAGCATTTGCCTAGCATGCACAAGGCCCTGAATTCAATCCCAAGTACCACACACACACACACATACACATGTGCGTGCACACACACACACACAAAAGGTCTAGAAAAATGCCTCTAGAGAAATGCTTAAGGAAATGGTAACTGTTACTACTACTGGTGAGGTAATTTGAAGATTAAGCAGATTTCAGATAGAAAGGAGACTAAAATTTCAGCACATATCCTTACGTATTACCAGAATGTCTTACCATGTGCTGGTAATAATCTCCTGGCTCTGGTAGAATGGCAAAGGACAATAGCTTAAAAACTTCAACCTTTCAAACACCTAGGTAATAATTTCTTTTAAATTTATAGCTGACTTAATAAAGGAGAGAAAATACCCAGGTGGCAACATAAAGAGGTAAAAATAAGAGGGGGGCAGCATGCACACTCATGGTGTGGCTCTGAGGCAGAAGAAGGGCAGCTGGCTGCAGGAACAGGTTGTCTTAGGTCTGCAGGAGATCAGGTTTTAAAGCCCGTGCAGGAGACAGACAAGGCCTTAGGACAAGAAGAAGCAGGGAGTCATTAGAAGACCCTTGGATGAAGCCAGGGATACTCACTGGGGGCTGCGTGCTCCGTGAACACACAGATTAGAGAAGCTGCCCGTGAAACTCATCCATCTCTACCTGTGCTTTGAGTGGAATGGAAAGTCTCAACTTTAGAAACCTGAGGCTTGGGGCTTTCTGGAGATGGAGTGTGAATAACAGAAGTCACGACTGTTGAGTTTTGAATGGAAAATTAACATAAAAACTGGTCTTGCTTATGATGTGCCAGAAATACCTCACAGAAGCAAATGAAAACCGGCCCTGGAGAGCCAGTTCCCCAGGCTCAGTTGCAGCCATCCTTGCAAAGTGTTAGTTCCCAACAATAAACTTCTTTTTACTTATTTATTTATTTATTTATTTATTTATTTATTTATTTATTTATTTATTTTTAATTTTTAACCAATAAAGCTACAGTGATAAAAACTGCATGGTACTGGCAAAAAGACACACCTGAGGATCAATGGAATAGATTGGAGGATGCAGAAACAACTCCAAACACACTCAAATACCTCATCTTCAACAAAGGAGCCAAACACCCTCACTGGAAGAAAGACAGCCTCTTTAACAAATGGTGCTGGAAAAATTGGCTTGCCACATGCTGAAAACTAAAACTAGATACATGTCTCTCACCATGTACTAAGCTAAAATCAAAGTGGGTCAAAGACCTAGACATTAAAACAGAAACACTAAATTTACTGGAGAATAGACTAGGAAGAACCCTTGAAGACACAGGGGTAGGAAAAAAATTTATGAACAGAACCCAGACTGCACGGGAAACAATCCAAAGCATCAGTGCTTGGGACCACATGCTATTAAAAAACTTTTGCAAAGCAAAAGAAATCACCAATAGAGCAGGGTGAAAACCCACAGACTGGGAAAAATTTTTTCTAGCTATCCATCAGACAAAGGTCCAACATCTAGAATATACAAAGAACTCAAAAAAAAAAAAATCAAACCTCCCAACAATAAACTTCTTAACACCCAGGAAACTGGTTGAGTTCTGAGTCAACGCAGAAGAGAAGCAAAGACTCAAAAATTAGAGGTCATACAACAATATTCCAAAAAAGAACACGAAAGGAGAAAGTTTAAAATTATTTAAAACATCGGAGTAGAACTGGAACCCTAAAAAAGAGCAAGACATGATGGTCATCTCTGTCCTATGACCCACTAAAATAAAATCTCAATGCCTCAGTTAAATAGGAGAGTATATTCTTCTGAGGAGAGGAATGTAGATCTCTGGGCAATATACAAAATGGATCACAGAGGGATAAGGATGTGAAAAAGCATGAGAGACAGAATGAAAGACATGAAGCACAGACAGACAAGGCCCAACACACATCTAACTGGACTCCACAGAGAGAGACAAGAGGAAACAGGAAGAGCACTAACTGAAGACAGAATGATTAAGGATTTTCTGGCATTTATAAAACTCATGCATCATTGCAAGAAGCAAAAGGCATCTCAAGCAGGATAAATAAACATAAGAATATTTGCATGCATTAATTATTCATAAAAGTACAGTTAATAAAAAACAGAAGTGGGGAAAAATGAAAGAGCTTAATAATACCATGACAGAGGTAAGGAAGCAGAAGGCCCTCAGCAATCCACAAGAGAGGCAACTTCTGCATTCTACATGTGGAGCCGGAATACATTTCCCTGAATCCTTCATCTGCAAACACAGTGAATCCTAAAAGACAGCAGGTCCCCGAAGGTGCAGCTGTACGTGATATGCAGTGCCAAGGTACAGGGCGAAGTGACAGAGAGCTGCTAGCAAAGATGAATACACTCAGGGGCTTGGAGATTTAACTTAAGTGGTAGAGCACTTGTCTAGTAAGTGCAAGGCCCTTACACTTGAGTTTGATCCCCCCAAAAGATGAATACACTCAGTCATCAAGTAAAAGCGCCAAAACTGCAGCAATCCCCAAACAACCAAAGTCCCTGCCCCTGAAAGGTGTTTTTTTTTTGGGGGGGGGTGCCGAGGCTCGAACTCAGGACCTTGTGCTTGCAAGGCAGACACTCTGACCACTGAGCTAAATCCCCAGCCCCTTGAAAATATCACAGAGTGGGAGGGTTGAGACTGTCGCAGAAACAGAGAGGAAGAGCATCCCCACAGGCCTTGCAGGGAGAGGAGGTAACTCAAGGAGGGCTTCCCGGAGGAAGGCACATCTTTACTGCAGGAGCTGGTCTCTTCAGGGCAGAAGACTTTAGAGTTAGGCCTGCTTTTAGACACCTGTACTGCCACTTACTCTCTTGTGGCTCTAGCCAAGCCGTGTAACTTCTGTGAGCTTCACGTCCCTCATTTGTAACATGGAATTTGTATTACTGGTCTTGTGCTTGTGCTGAGGGTTAGGAGAATGTATAAAAAGCACTTAGTGGAATGCCTAGTCGACAACTGATTTTATTAAAGGGGTATCTAATTGGGCATCTAATTATTAAATGGGTATCTAATATTATCATTAGATAAAGTCCAGTGCCTAGATAGGAAAATCTGTTATGTTTTCAAAGACATTTTCTTCCAAAAATTAAATAAAGACAGAAGTTTCATCTCATTTTCATGAAACTACCCTGAGACACACAAAGTGCTTACTGAGTACCTACCCTATAAAATGCATAACATGCCATTAAAATGCAGAGTTACCAGATCTGGTCCTTTTCTTGAAGGAACTGAAAATCTACTTCCCAAAAATAACTAATAAAGGCTGTTTGTATTCAGTGTCAAATAAGTGATTCTTTACAGTGCTAAAACCTGACACTGTGACAGAATTCCTATCCATGTCATTAAGCTTTCAGATTTGCAAGCACACACCAGGCTGAGAGAATTCAGAGTCCAGCGGGGAAGGATCACGCAATGGCTTTGCCAACGACTGGCACAATGGATGGAGAGGAAATTTGTAAAGTCCAGTCAGTGATGCCAAGTCGCTTGGGCTTTTGCTTGGTGGATAAGAACCGACAGCGCTCTAGCTCATCTGCAGGAATGACCCGAATTGGAGTGGACGAGGTTCAGTCATGGCAAAGCTTGTGCCTGCGCTTCAGAAAAGGCACTGACCTGTGAAGCTTTAGACAGAGGCAAGAACCGGCCATGGATGAGTTCTCGCATTCATTCCTCCATGCACCACTTAGGGAGCATTTATATAGCGTCTACTGTGGAAAGGACTTGCCTGGGTGGGCCGGCAGGACGTGGCACCTGTCTTCAAGGGTGTGCTGAAGGGCGCTGACCTCTCTCCACCCCAATCCCGCATGCCTTCTGACACCCTACCTTCCACCACCAGAGGGCTGCTTAACTTTCATAAACCATCCCAGCTACCCCCTAGGGATTAAATACCACTAGTTTCAGAATGGCAAATGAATTTCATTTCTTGGGCTAACTGTGATGATTGATAGTGGCTACCTGGAGGGCTGACTTGACAAGAACTCTGAGGCTACTCTTAGAAGGAAAGCATGCTATGATTGATTAGTGATGTCTTACATGTCACCGGATAAGAAGTGACAGTACCAGTACGGGTGACATCTCCCAGTTAGTCCAACCCCTCAATTTGCAGAGGAGAATATGGATCTTTCTTTCCTCTCATAGCATTTTAAATTCAGCAGCACTAGCAGAGGCAACCAAGGAGAACTTCCATATCTGAAATGTTGCTGAGAGAGGGGAAAAAATCTGTAGCTTGGAATTTTTCTGATGAGCTTTTAAGATATAAACTCAGATCCTGTAGAAGCCTTTGTATTCTGCAGCAAACTGACTAAATGGGGAAAGCTACCAACTTTGATCTCCCCAGGAGCTACAAAGTACAGCCCCCTCCTCTACAGGCACTAATTTGAAGATGTTTGTGAGTTTAAAATGTTTTGGGGGTCATAAATATCTGGAAAGTGAATATATTTCAGAAATGCAAAATGAATAAATACACAGAACAGCAATTAACATGTTATTTAAGAAGGGATGAAGATTTTTATCCTCTTACTCTACTAACTGGTACAGATATCATTAGCTGAACAAAGGACAAGAGAAGCCCTTATTTGTTTTCGTACAGACACTTTACATCCTGGGGACTCTGTAACGCTAACTACAAAGATATGGTCTGTCCCTGCTGGGCAGTTCCACGCCCAATCTGCGCTCATTTGCACTGCCCACCCAATCACAAAGAGCCAGGCTCCTTCCCTGTGAGGGACAGGATGGTACCCAGGGACACAGACAAGCACAACTCAACCCCAGCCCGATCCGGATACAAAGAACAAACTGTAGTGTTTGAGTAATGTGCCAGGTCTTCTGTCACACCAACTGCAACGTGAACTTGATGGAACCCAACTCCTTAAGAAATAGGTCTGATTAATTCAGTTATATAAACTCCAGTGAAATATTAGGGGGAGAGGAGAGAGAGCGAGCAAAAGATGATGGAGAATAAGAATGAGAATAAAGAGAAAGAAGGAAGAAGGAAAGGAGAAAGGGGATGAAGTAAATAAGGAAATGTGAAAAGGATACCCTGGGACCACTGAGCTTACCTCGGGGCACCAAACATTAATGACACATTTTTATATTTCAGTCAGATCCACTGTAGAAGCTGTGATTAATAAATTAAAAGAAGACCTACTTTGTAGCGCATGAAGTAGTTAGATGAGTTTCTTCCCCCCAACAGTCATGTGTATACCATCCTCAGGATTTCTACGAAGTCTGCTCTTACCAAGTCCCATCCGCGTTCATGTTAGGTCATATTGTGTCTGCCTCATCTTAGTAATTTATAATGAGCAAACAAATTGTGACACATCCACACAACAGAATACTACTCATTAATTAAAAGGAATGACTGTAAGCAACGAAAGGGATGGCTTTCCTTTTTTTTTTTTTTTTAAGGGACGGCTTTCAAATGCACTATGCTAAGGGAAGGAGGAGACTGAAAAGGCCCCACACTTCACGGTTCTAGTATATGCACCCCAGAGCAGGCGCAGTTGTGGAACTGAGCAGGTCAGCAGCGCCCCAGGCCTGAGGATAGGAGGTGGGATCAGGCAGCAAGAGACAATTCCGGGAGGTAGCAGAACTGATTTGTTCCTTAATTGTGAGTGTGATTCCATGAAGTATGCATTTGCAAAAACTCATGAATCTATACACCTACATGTGAGTTTTCTTCTATTAAAATATAAACAGTGAGCAACATAAATAAGTAGATAAACCCCCACACTTAAAACCATCCCCACTTATCATTTGAGTTTTATGCTTGCATTAGATATTTTGCTGTTATCTTGCTTGTTTTACAGAGATGTTTCCAGATGACTCCAAATATAGGAGCTGTGGCCTGTCAAAGGCTGTCAACCTGATGGCGCTCCTTCCTTATTAAGAAAAGGGGCTAGGGCTGGGGATTTAGCTTAGTGGTAGACCGCTTGCCTAGCAACCACGAGGCCCTGAGTTCGATCTCCAACACCAAAAAAAAAAAAAAAAAGAAAAGAAAAGAAAAAAAAAAAGAAAAGGGGCTAATGATGCTGCAGAGATGGGTAGCACCAGATCCCCAGCGAGGCCTCCACAGGAATGTACACTATCTACAAGGTTTAAAAGACTGAGAAGGCAAAGTCATTCTTTAACAATCTAGAACTCTGTACCACTAATGAACGAGGTGACCCTGTACCCCATGTGGTTTCTGGCCTTGGGAAATTGTGCTAGAGATTGGAAGGTTCATGAGGGAAAGGGTGTGCCAGGGATTAAGCCACAGGCACTTGGTCAGCAGCATCCCTAGAAGGGATGAGCAGAGTTACCCCAGTGTAGCCAAGGCTTGCCCACCAACTCCTCGGGCCCCCTCATCATGGGACGGCTGAGCCCTTGATTTGGGTCATTCTCGGGGTAAGCTGGCAGCAGCCACTCCCAGTGTGGGTCCCTGAGCACGAGTCCAGCCCCTTTCCACTCAGCGTCCTTCAGACACTGAGCCTCATCTTTGATCAACCCAATTCTATTAAGTGTTACTCATGCAGCACGGTTGTGAACACTTCGACTTCCCTGCTACTCAAAATGTGACACCCTGACTAAATAAAAGGAACCATTGTCAGTGCTGTTAGGTGAGATGTGGTTAGATTAGAAAACATCCAGGGAAATCTGTTTGGTGATTCCTCAAAAAATTAAAACTAGCAATTCCGTTTAACCCAGCCATTCCCTTCTAGGAATCTTACCAAAAGAGCTAAAGACATTATGTTACAATGATATGTGCATATTCACATTTATAGCAGCACAACTCACAATAGCTAAACCTTGGGAGCAGCCTACGTGTCCATCAATAGATGAATGGATAAAGAAAATGTGGCATTTATACACAGTGGAGTATTACCCTGCCATAAAGAAAGATACACTTACGTCATTTGTAGCAAAATGGATGCACCTTGAGACCATAATGATAAGTGAAATAAATCAAACACACAAGCTTATCAAGAAAACCAAAATATAAACAAGATCAAAATAAAGGATGGGTGATAGGAAATAGGGAGATAGATCTTTTGCAAAAGGGAAAAGGGCCAAGAGATAGAAGGAGATGGAGGGAAGGGAGGGGAAAGGGATGTAAAAAGAATTAAGATGTGTTATGTACATGTACCAACTCCCCACGAGGAATGTAATCATTATATACTGTAAATATGTGCCAATAAAAATGTTGCAACATCTGAGATTTGCTTTAAAATTCTCAGGAAGGAAGAGGAAGGATGGTCGGGGAAGGAAAGGAATAGGAAGACAGGACAGAGATGACGCAAATACAGTGGAGTTTTGATCATTTTAAAGCTGTTAGAGGTTGATGGTACTCATCTTCCCACACTCGAACACGTGTGAAATGTTCTTAATAATGCAAAACTTTCAAGCAGGATTTGACCAGGGCTGGCTGGAGTGGGCTTGTGGCCTCCTCATGCCTGACACCGTGGTTCTAAGATCACATTGATTAGATTCACACCTTTTTTGTTCATCACAATCTGTGTAAGTTTAGGATTTTTTTTTTTCCTCTTTGTATTCCACATCTCTCTGACTGGACCCTCTTTCTTCTGTAGCTGCATAGCTAGGATTCTGACCCCAAGTGCACGTCTGATTCTTTTTTAATTTATTTATTCAGCCTATCATCCTTACTGGTGAAGATACTTTGCATTCCCAGCGTACTTCCTGATGTTACGTATCATCCAGTCTATTAGTTTCTGAATGTCAGACTCTATGGACATAAGAACCACCCAGAGAGCCAGGCGTAGAGGAATATGTCTGTAATCCCAGCAGTCTGGGAAGTTGAGGCAAGAGGATTGTGAGTTTGAGTCCAGCCCAAGCAACTTTGTGGCTTAGTGAGACCCTGTCTCAAAATAAAATATTTTAAAAATGGGGTTGGGAATGTAGCTCAGTGTGAGGGCACTGGATTCAATCCCCAGTACTGCAAACAAAACAAAACAAAACATCCAGGGAATTTGCCAGTTCTGTAGATTCCTGGGCCTCGTTCCTGGAAACGAGGATGTTGGTATGTTGAAGACAGGGGTTAGAACCTGTTCTTTTAAAGTATCTTCAAAACCAAACTAATATGCTCGTTACTCTTCCATTATATCATCAAGAAGGTTAAAACTGATAATGATATCCAAAGATTGAGCAGAATCTCTTGACTACATTTGGAGGAGGGAGTCATGGAACAGAAATCATTTCACTGACCACACCTATACTGAACAAGCAGACTTCCCTGTCCACAAGGGAAACTGAGGCCTCCAAGCTCTTAAGAGTTTCTAGAAGAAGTAATTTGTATGGTCGGAAGATCAGGGTGTCAGCATTTTCATTTCGTAGGCCTCGACCTTGACACCTCTTTTATCAGTGATTTTGGCATAGTGTTGGCTTTGCATTTCCAGGTGTGTGCCACGTCCACCATGCTGACCTGGGTTTTCTGGGTAAGTTCACTTATCGGGCATTTGGAAAACAAGGAAGCATTATAGAAATTAATACCTCCCACTCTGCTCTCACTGAAGCCTTGCAACAGCCCTTTGAAGTGGGCACTGGGATGACCCCATTTTTGAGATGAGGAAACTGAGGCACAGAAAAGTTAAGTCACCTGCCTATAGGAGCACAGTGGCAAGGGTAGGATACTTGCTTTCAGACCCCTGAGACGTACTTCCTGCTGTTATTATCCCTGTGGCTAAGATGACCATCAAGAGCTAGCTTTTAGGCATGCAAGACATTCAGAAGAAACGCAGAAGAGAATGGAGGACTAACTGTAGGACAATCCTACCAAGTTTATGTGTGTTCTTATATTTATCCATCCATCCATTTATCTGCCTGCCCGTCCATGCATCCTCCTCCCCCTCTCCCTTAACGTGTATTCACTGAGTATGTAGGACACTGTGGTAATAAATTCTGGGGACACAGATATTGAAAAAATAGAAAGACACCTCTTGTTCTCAAGAGGAACTCACGGGTGGGAGGGGCTGGAGGAGAAGGGGTGGGGAGGGCGAGACCAAGACACCAAGATGGGAGGAGGTGCTGCAGACAGCAGTAAGAGGCAGTAAGAGGCCTGGACCAGCGCTGATGTAGCAACGAGAACACAAGAATGAGTGGAAGTCCCTGGGTGGGGAAGGGGAAAAATTCAAGAAGGCAAAGGCAACAGTGTGGGAAAATTACATGGCTAGAAAGAGACGCGGGAGGGGCAGGAAAGGGGGACTTTGTCGTGCTGATCAATGTTGGCGGGACTGACATTTAGGCCCCCGGTAATTCCTTATTGTGTGTCGGGGGCTCTCTCAGGCATGCACGATATTCAGCAGCACCCCTGACCTCTCCCCAGTAGTCACCAGACGTTGCCAAATGCAGAGCTAACTGCCACCCGGGGGTTCCTGTGTGGGGATGTGAAAGAGAAAGTGCAGAGACTGAGGAAGTTGCTGGTGACTGAAAGGAGCCCAGTGAGAGCCTTTGGGTCTGCATCAAGAAACATCAGCCGGCAGGACCCCCGCTGGCCACTCTGAAGCTCATTTCCTTTGAAAGGGTCCAGCTCCGAGCTTCGGGCTGCCTATGCAGCCCACTGAGAAGTCCTTATCTTGAAGGGTCAGGACTTTGGTAACCAGCTTGGACATCATCTGCCCTCTAAGCGTGTGGCATGCAGAATTCTGTGATGGGCCTCAGTTTCCATCCTTTGGGCTGTGCAGAACTTCCCACAGTTGCTTTCAATCCAACACCAAGCAGGAGGCTACTGTGAAGGGACTACGCCGCTGTAACCGACATCCCTAGTAGGCTGACTTTAAGACAGGAAATCATCCTCAGGGAGCCTGGCGCAACTCAGAGAGCTCTTAAAAGACAGCAGGTTCTTCTGGAGGCAGAGGTAGGAAGTAGAGGAGCATCTGACATGATGGCCTTGAACGTGGAAGGGGCCACATGGCAAGAACCTGAGTGTGACCTGCAGGTGTTGAGAGTGGCCCCTAGTTAAGGGCCAGCAACAGTGAGACCCCCGAGTGATCATGTGAAAGGACCAGGTGAGGATGCAGATGCCCCACACCTTGCTAACAGAGAGCAGAGGAGCCAGCCACTCCAGGCCTGAGTTTCTGGCCCACACAACTATGAGACACTGTTTTAAGCTGCTAAATTTGTGGTCATCTGTTATGTGGCAACAGAAAAAAATACAACAATCTCATGATCCTTCAAGGTCCTGCTCAAATCCTTCTCACGAAGCCTCGCTCCACTGTGAACACAGAGCAGGCCAGCACCACTCATCCTACTGCCTGCAAGGTTCTCCTGCCCATGATGGCTCCTGCTGATAAACTACAGGAAGACAGGATGTGGCTGAAATTAGCTGGGGAAGGAGGCATGACGGGACCCCTGGACACATGCGCAGAACAATTTTCAGAGCCCTGCATGTGGACTTCTTGCAAGGTCACCAGCAGGTTTTTAATAGGATGACCTGGATATGATTCCAGCATGGAAATATAAAAAAGGGACAGTCACCATTAAACGCTCGCTATTGTGTCTCTTCATGGTAGCCCACCATACATATGCTGTTGGGTATATTTTTATTTTTTCCTCCCTTTTTTCTACTTTTTCTCAGCCCAAGCTCACTCTGCAGAGCCCGTTTTTTGTTTTTCTACCTTTCTGTTTTTTTTCCTACCTTTAAAAAATGTGAAACTTTCCTACCATTTATGCTTGTTTCATTCAATTCTTTGTTTGGGACAGAAAGAAGCTAGAAATCACCTCTGCAAGGAAACTCCAGCACCGTCAAATCTGGTAACATTTCCTCAGTGGGCACATGGTTTGTTGTTTTGGAGAGGTTTTTGTTTGTATCTTTGGTCAGTAGCACCTCTTGTTTCCCTTGCAAAAATCAGCACTGGAAAAATAATGGTTGTACCTTCAAAGTTCTCTAGAACTTCTCACAATGCCTGTAATGGTGCTAGACCCATTGTAGACATTAGTAAATCACTACTGGCTGGTGGCCACCAATCCTCCACTGCCCACATCTGGACAAGGGGGAAATAGGACTGCATGCCACTCCCCATGCAAAGTCGCAGTCTGATGGACACGACTTGAGACAATACCCCAGGGTTCAGACCAACCGACTACACATTAATAATTACTTACATGATTCTTTCAGGCTCAGGTGATGACGGGGTCTGCCCTGAGGCCACCAGTCAGGGATCTCAATGTGCCTCTTGCTGCCATCCCTGAGCCTCTGCTGGACTCGAAATGGATATTTCTAGGTACTGGGTCCATGGTTTAGTTGAGAGACACTCTCTGCAAGGTTTCCAAAGTGAAGCCTTCCAGTAGTCTTGTCCATTAAATATTCTGCCTTCCTCAAATAAGCTAAATCTGAAAGTATCCTTACCAACCCAAGCACTCTTTACTAAGAAACTGAAAACTCATAAAAATTGAACACTTAAAAATTCTACTTAGAGCTGGGCACGGTGGTACATGCAATAATCCCAGCACTTGGGAGACAGATCTCTGTGAGTTTGAAGCCAGCCTGGCTAGATAGCAAGTTCAAGGCCAGCCTGAACTACATAGAGACCCTGTTTCAAAAAAACGAGAAAAAAAATTCTATTCAGAGTATGAAGCTTTTGCCTTTAGATTTCTTTCCAGGATGAAGTCTAGAATTAGTACTTCTGGGACAAGAATTTACTAATCAGTCTATATGTCTCTCCTCCCTCTGGCCCCTCTCCAGTCCCATTTCACATACTGTGGCTGGAGCAGTAATCCTAAGTGAGCCATCTCAATATCTCAGCTCCTGCTTTTCTGTGGCTCCCCGGTGCCCTGAGATAAAGGAACCAGATTCACAAAGCCCTTCAAGATCTGATTCTTGTTTGTAACACACACTTTCTTTACCAAAATTGTACCCCAGTACCTGGTCTCTGCACTTGAGCTGAAGTGACCTGTCCAGGCTCTTGTTCCCAGTTCCACTGCAACCTGAGCCCTGCAGTAATGCTGTCTCCTTCTCCGTGTCTGCCTTTCTTGCCTCCAGGAAACCCTCTCAGGAGCCCTATCTGTGGACTAACACAGCAGATAGTATGCTTCTGGCAAATGACAGGCATGCACAGATATCTCCCAAGTAAATGAGTAAGTTCATCTACAAAAGCAATGAAAATGTCCACAGAACGGAGTCTCTGAGAAACCAAATCAACTTCTGTAATTATGCCCGATTTCTTATGGGTCTCAGAATCCTGATTCATGTGCCCTCGGTGAGCCAAGCCCTTGATGGATGGAATTGCCATGTTCGGGACAGGTCATTTATTCTCTCTTAGCCTCAGTTTCCTTATTAATAAAAGAAGAAGAATAGTTCCTGCTTTGAGGAGATGTTACAGTAAAGAAACTAAAAGGTGCTTTGGAAGACCTAGCAGAGCGCCTTATACAAAATGTCATGAGTCCTTTGGAAATGGTAGCTCTGATTATAAACACACACACGCACACATGCACACACACACACACACACACGCACAATAATTCTTCTGCCTCTGAGGCAGAGACCACAAATTCTGAGTCTGGTGTCATTTCCCAGAGGTCATGCCACCTCTGGGGAAATGGAGAGAACAAGGAAAATTGCATCCTCGTTATCCAACGCTCTCCTTTCTTTTGAAGATCTCCCAAGCACTTTGGACTAGCTATTCTGTTTTTATTCCGAGTTCATTTAGCTTTAAGATCACAGCCTTTATTTTAATACACGCTGCATTTTAACAAGTAGGTCAAAGCCATTTTATACTTGCAATATGATTACCATAGTAATGGCTGTATTTTATAACCTGCAAAATGCTCCCAAGGAGACCAGTAGGGACAGCTACAGTTTGTAACAAAAATAATAATTTCAGCCCTGCAGAATAAGCTCCTCGTAAAAACTCTCTTGCTGCAAGTATTAATTTTTGAGGCTCCCACAATATTTGGAAATAGTGAATGCTAATGACTAACTAAAGACATGCTCAAGAGCAGTTAATCTCAGTAGCTGTACGTTTGGTGAGATGATAATAACAATAATGGCAATAATAATAGCAGCTAATGCTCATACAGTGTTTGAAGCAGACTGTCTACAAAATGGTCTGCATAAGTTCCACATCAGTATCCACACTCTTGAGTAGTCCCCTCTCCTAGTCACTGTGAATGTGCCTGTGTGACTTTGCCCAATGGGGCATTCGCAAATGTGACAGAAGAAGAGACAAGAAAAGCAACTTTGCATTGGAGATTTTCTCTCTTGCTGCTGTTGATGATGCTGTGACCACAAACACGTGAACAAGCCCCATTGGAATAGTCCTGCCTGCCATTACTGCAAACATGAAAACAAAGTTGACCTGGACTATCCAGTCCTGGCCAAGGCAGCCTAGAAGAATTATTCTGACAACCCAAATCATGAGAAACTATAAACATGTTTCCATTTCAGGTAATAAATTTTAGGGTGCTTTGTTATGCAGCATTAGCAACTGATACAGTGTTTACACTGTGCCAGATGTTCTTCAAAGGGTTGCTCATAAATGAACCCATTTACTCTCTGGGACAGCTCTTTGGATGAGGCCTGTTATTTAGCTCACAGACAGGTGAGGGAATGAAGGCACACAGAGCCCCGGTACCTTTGTCCACTCTCACACAACTGGAATGTGACAGAACCAGAACTTGAACCCGCCTAGTCTGGCTCCAGAGAATGGGCTCTTTAACTCTACAATACTGAGTCTTAACTCTATTTATTTTTCCTGAGAGAAATCTTTATATGATAGTCATAAAAGCATTATTAATATACAATTATGTCACTAAGTCCACAAAATACTCTTTTCCCGAAGAAATCTCATAGGAATACATCTTGGATCTTGAAAATGGTAGATCAAAAGTATCCCCATCCATCCATATCTATTTTAAATTCTATTTTAAAACTCTGAATGATACATATAATTTTTAGAATACATTTTGAAAATATATAATGAATAATAAGTTTCAGTTGGACTTTATTAATGTAAAATTCTAGGCTATGTATTTCCTCAATTCACCATATATTTTATCTTACCTAATTAAACCACAAAACAATAGTCTTTTAACTATTAAAGTATACAGCATATAAAGTAAAAGTGAATCTCTCTCTCCCACCCTTCAAATTTACCTTGTAAATGTAGCAAGCTAAATAGTCTAATATGCATCTTTTTATATTTTTCCTTTAATTATGCAAACATAGTTATTAAAAGCCTACCATGTTATTGTTCTTTAAGATTGAAAATAAGAAGAAAAATCAGTTGACTATAAACTCACGAGCATATTTTAACAGGGTTGTCATTCAAAGAAACCATATAAAAGCTCTAGTTCATTATAATCAAGTATCTACATTAATTGTACTTTAACTCTCAAAAGTGACAATTATCCCTTCACTTTACATAATCAACAGAAAGGTTAGCTTCTGCAAGATACTTAAGGAAGCCATTTTTTCTGTTCTTTTTTGGTCTAAAATAGAATTCATATCTAATCCTTATCTATGGTAAAGATATGGTCACCATTACCTTTCAAAACTGAAGTCAAATCCTCAGAATGGCAATGCTAGAGAGCAGCCCAGAAGGTGTAAAACAAGTTTTTAAATTCACAAAAAAAATAACCAGAACAGGAAGCCAGCACTTGCACAAGCATGGTAATGAGAGGTCATTCCACTCAGGACGAAGGAGTGTAGCTGAATGGAACGGATCCTCTTAGGAGGCAGGAGTTCGCAATATCGGCATGCATACCCACTGTTCTGGGCACAAACCAAACTGGATGAGAATCGAATCAAATTCAATGATTTGGTTCAGTGTTGACCTTTATGGGGCAGTTTGATGTGGTTCTTGTCCAACTCAGTTTGTGATCAGAATCGTGGAAAGAATGAAGTTCCCGAACCACTGTAATTCTCAAATTCGAATATTCACAGGAATTTCCTGGAATCTTGTCAAAATGTTGATTCTGATTCAGTGGGGCTGGGACAGGCCTGGGATTCTGCATTTCTGCCAAGTTCCCAAGTGATGCTGAGGCTGCTGGTGTGGGGCGCAGGGGGGGGAACCGGGCCCCAGCACAAAAGAAAATTCTGG
Source organism: Hystrix cristata (assembly GCA_004026905.1). Lineage (NCBI taxonomy): Eukaryota > Metazoa > Chordata > Mammalia > Rodentia > Hystricidae > Hystrix > Hystrix cristata. Next base: position 45,483 of record PVJO010002616.1, read on the forward strand.
CCAACAGATGTGCTGTGTATGGCTCCTCTAATGTTGTGGAAAAGTCTCTGTAAGCTGCCAACTTTCAAAAATCAGGAGATATATGTATATATATATTTTTTTTTTTCAGAATTTTCAGCTTCTTTTGAGAAAATTTAAGCTCAGACAAACTAGACTCTCAGTTGTTCCAAGGTACAGTCAGCAGGAGGCAGGTAGAGGCCTGTGATCTTGAGTTTCCCCAGTCGCCTCCACCCCTACAGATGCTCTCTTACCTGTGCCGATTTCACCCTGCAGGTCTCCCTCTCCCTTAGTTATTCGCATTTGCAGCTCTGGTCCTAGAAGCTGGAAAGGGCAAACAATCCACCCAAGCACCCAGCATTCCTCCCAGGCTAGCTGCTCATCTGGCAGGAATAGGTGCTATTCGTTTATCTTAAGAAAGACCAACAGTCTCTTGTGGAAGCAGCACAGGGCTCTATTGCCAAATTCACCGGGCTTGGCAAATGCCTGAACTGCTCCAAGGTGGCCTCTCCATATGCCCATTAAGGAGATTAACAGGGCACTTACAGAAGGACGTGCTCGGACAGACGGTACGCGTGCTTGCCTGCAAGGCACTCACTGTAGGAAATGGGCCTGTCTGAGGCGCCTGGGGCCCACACCCCTGTGGGATGTCGGCACCCGAGAGCACCTGGAACCACTTCCCGCATGCACGTTCTGGCCAGAGGTGGGGGAGGGAATCACCTGGACAGAATGTGTGTGTCGGCAAACATGTGAGTGGGTGCAAGCAGCCAGACTGCACATTCTTCACTGCAGAATATTAATGCAGGCTGCACTCGGGTTTTTTTTTACATTTGCATGATGTCTCTTCATTTGGATGAGATAGAAATGCTCTGCTTTGTAGCCCAGGCTCCTACACTTGCCAAAAGTCTTTTCACAAGACACCCCTGCCACCCGCATATTAATACACAGAGCGAAAGGACTGACCAAACTTTGAGGATCGACTGACGAATAGCCTACCAGAAATCACTTACTGTCTGGTGTTCTTGATGGGTCTGTCACTTCCTGTGATGAGAAAGATCTATTATTACTCCAGTAGGACTGGAATTAGGGCTTGTGAAAAAAAAATCAGCTGTCTCTTCTATTTGTAGCTGCCTCCATACATCTCATTCATCATTACTCTCCCAGGACTACACTTATGAGCCGTTCTAGGATTTGCATCTACCTTCACCCATCACTGCTGACTTGTGAGGCCAAAATTTAGCATTTTCATAGAGTCAGAGATATGAGATGGAGTGAACTTTTTAAAAAATTTTACTGATGAGGAATAAATGTTTAAAGCAACTCAAGGGAAAATGATGCAGCTCAGAACACATGAGTGTTGTGTTGGCACGTGATCATGCTACACAGAGACAAATTAAATCTGTGGTTATAATAAGGACAAACAGGGAAAACCTGCATTCCCTTGACAGAAACAAAGTTGGGGAGTCTTAGAACAACTCACAGATTTTCTGTTTGTTGAATTACAATATTTGAATCCCAATTTTGAAAACTTTCCAGAGACTAGACCTTGGCATAAATGACAAACACAAAACTGCATTAAAAACAAGTTAGCTGAAACTGCAGGGCAGCCTACATTGAACTCAGTGGATCTTGGAAGTTTCTCTCCAATTTATTACCGACATTTCCTAATCATATGGTCTTTGAGTGAATGTCACTGTATCAAACACCATATGCTCTTTGTTCATGCCGACTGTGGCTAATTGATCCCAATTATCTATTCTGCATTCTCCTTGAGAATACAAAACCACATAGCACTAGGATCCATATTTACACATCTCTGTGACCCTGGATTCTGCCCAGTGCCTTGTGCACTGTAGGCAGCAAAGTAGTTACTGATTCATTAACTGAATGGTGATTAAAGGAGTGGATAAAACTGAGCTAGGGAACAGTTATAGCTAAATGAGTTCAGGAAAGCCACCCCCAAATATGCTGCTTTTGTGTGGTAATTACCTCAAACTGAGGGAATTTGGGGTGAGGGGATGTAAGCAGAGACCTTCTCTGGGCTCCTTCTATCTGCCTGAAGACAGAGACTTTAGAAGGAAAGCACCAATCATCTCACCAGAGAGAAAAATGAACTTGTGTTACAGGAGAGGAGACTGGAGGTGACACTACACTGCCCACGTGGCCTTTGTCATGGGCTGTCGCCTATTCTGAGGGCCGGTTCACCTTTCGCAGGAGTCATTTACTCCCCATGAAGTTGCCTATGCCCCTCCCTTTTCCCTTATGAAGAGGGTGTACATGGCTCCAGCTTTCACTGGGATTTGGGCGTTCGCTCTTCCTTCATGTGATGGTCTGATGCACATAATAAATTTGGATACCTTTTCTCCAGTTAGTCTGCCTGTTGTCAGTTTATTTCAGAGAGTGTTATCAAACCTTCACAGGTAAAATCGTCCCTCCCCTACACTGCCCTAAGGGAGCTGAACTCAAAACGAAAACTCAGGAAAGTACATATTTATATCAAAGTGTGTAGGAGGAAGTGGATTGGGATGGAGGGGCGTCTAAGAGACTCAAGCTATGCAGGAAGTCATCCCTAGCCTGGGACATAAGAACAAAAGTCAGGTCCTTCATGACCAACATTGTGCTTTTCAATCTCCAAATGATAACTTGGGAACTGAAATTTTGAACTCAAGTCAAAGAGATGGATATTGTTTTCAAGATTCACTAAATCATTTCTCTTCTCTTTTCAACTGCTTTTATCCAGAGCTTGCAGAACTAGACTATTCAAATATTCCAAGCAGCAGTGACTATATCTAAAACCTTAATGAAAAATTTAAAGGTTGTGTTTACTCTCAAGAGTTTCAATAACTCCACAACAACCACACAACCACAGTGGGGCCCTGGTGAGAACTCAGGAAGAGAAAAATGCAATTTAAATCCAATTTACATACAAGGTGGATGCCTTCCTGAGAAAGGGAGACAGTTCAGTGTCCTGATGACCTACAAAATTTTACAGTATGTGCAAAAAAATGGATGGATATCAACTCTGCATATATCATTTGAAAGAATCTTTCATTGCTTAAAATTGTCAAATGTGGACAAATGTATTTCAAGAGGAGATAAAGAGATGAGCTAAACCATAGGAGTTTTAATTCTAACCACGAACAGAGATAATGGCTTAATTTCTTGCAAGGAAGAGGATCATATTTAATACCTATAATGCCACTGGCAGGCTTACATTCTGGAATCCACAAGCAGAAATGGCAAAAATCTTCTTCACCTTAACTATGAAATAAATGAATACTATGCAGAGAAGGTTCTGGTGGGCAAGAGACCCTGAGTTTGAACTCCCCACAAATCCTGCTGGCCTTTAGGCTGTAGAGACTGACTCTAGATGAATAGGTGGGCAAGAGATGACCAGAATATTCTCTTCCAGGAAAGCTTTAGCTCATAGAACTATACACCAACAAAGTCAATTTTCATACCAAGAAAACAAATGCTGCCATGTGTCCTCAAAGTTTAATCCAATCACAGAAAAGCTTTTTTTCTGATGATAACATCTCAATCAGGTATCCAACACAGCCATTCATCAAACGAGCCCAGTCAGAGCAATATTACAGTTTATACAAAAGCCTTCAATGAATTACAGCAATAAAATCTAAGACCTGCTTACATTTTCAAATAATACAATGCAGGCAAAAATTAAAATAAAGCCAGGTGTGGGTGGTGGTATATGCTTGTAATCCTAGCATTCTGGGAGGCTGAGGCAGGAAGATCGTGAGCTTGAGTCTGGCCTGGACAACTAAGTTACTTAAAATATCCTAAAATTTAAAACAATTTTAAAAAGAGCTGGGAACGTAGTTCAGTATGAAGGTCCTGGGTTCAATCCCCAGTACTGCCAAATATATTTATCTCCATTCTGGCATCATTTTATCCTATAGTAATTGTGAGAAGCTTTCATGGAAAACGTGGGTATGAAAAGATAGGCACCGAGCAAGACTTGACTGCATCATCCTGTCCGCGGCTGGGCTTGCCTCAGGCCTTCTCAGAACTGAGACCATCTATCTTGGCTGTTTTTTTAAAATGAAAAAGCTGGCTACACCATCTACACAGTCTTGACCAACTCTTTTTTTTTTTCAATTTTTACCAAGAGCATGTATTGGTACATTGTATGCACAATGATCATACTCAACATGGTTGTTTTGTGCCTCTACATGATGTATTTTGGTTTTCCCCCCTTCCCCTCCCCTCCCTTCCATTCACCCACCCTTCCCTATTTACAACAGATTTATATTTTTCCATTTTTTTCCTTTTCATCTTATTTTTCTTTTAACCTTTCTTCTTTTCCCCCCTTTTCCCTATCTAGTTCTCCTCTCTTTTGAATGCTGTCTTTTTTTTTTTCTTACATAATATCTATTATACCCTTTTGTCCTTATTTACACTTATGGTTTCTCATATCAGATAAACAATTCTATGTGTACTCACGAGTGTCTGATTTATTTCACTTAATAGTATGTTCTCAGGGAACATCCATTTACATACAAATGTCTCTAGTTTGTCCTTTTTTATGGTACAGTAGTACTCCATAGTGTAGAAAAACCACATCTTCTTTAGCCACTCATTAGTTGTTGGGCATTTAGGTTGTTTCCAAGACTTAGTTATTACAAATTGTGCTGCTATGAACATGGTTGTGCATATATCACTGTGGTATGATGATTTTAATTCTTCTGGGAAGATATCAAGCAGAGGAATAGCTGGGTCAAATGGAACCTCTAGTTGTAGTTTTCTGATGAATCTCCACACTGCTTTCCATAGTAGTTGGACCAGTCTATATTCCCACCAACAGTGGAGGAGGGTTCCTTTTTCCCTGCAGCCCCGTCAGCATTTGTTATTGGTTGATTTCTTGATAATAGCTGTTCTTTCTGGAGTGAGATGGTATCTTAATGTTGTTTTGATTGGCATCTCTCAAATGACCAATGATGTTGAACTTTTTTTTATATATTTATTTGCTATTTTTATTTTTTTATCTGAGAAATCTTTATTCATTTCAGATGCCTATAGGTATCCAGATGCCTATCCAGACCCTACCCTGGATAGGGTCTCTAAATTTGGGGGGTTTGATTTTTTTTTGAGTTCTTTATATATTCTAGATGTTAGACTTTCATCTGAGGGACAGCTGGAAAAATTTTTTCCCAGTCTGTGGTTTTTTGCCCCACTCTATTAATAATTTCCTTTGCCGTGTAAAAGCCTTTTAATAGGATGTGGTCCCAAGCACTGATTCTTTGTATTGTTTCCCATGCAGTCTGGATTCTGTTCGTAAATTTTTTTCCAACCTCTATGTCTTCGAGAGTTCTTCCTATTTTATTCTCCAGGAGATTTAGTGTTTCTGTTTTAATGTTTAGATCTTTGATCCACTTTGATTTTAGCTTAGTACATGGTGAGAGACATGTATCTAGTTTTAGTTTTCAGCATGTGGCCAGGCAGTTTTTCCAGCACCATTTATTAAAGAGGCTGTCTGTCTTCCAGTGAGGGTGTTTGGCTCCTTCGTCGAAAATGAGATATTTGAGTGTGTTTGGAGTTGTTTCTGCATCTTCTAGCCTGTTCCATTGGTCCTCAGGTCTGTCTTCATGCCAGTACCATGCTGTTTTTATCACAGAAGCTTTATAGTATAATTTCAAGTCGGGGACTGTGATGCCCCCTGCCTTATTCCTGTTGCCCAGAATTGTTTTTGCTATTCTTGGTCTTTTCTGGTTCCAGATAAATTTCATGATTGCCTTTTCTAATTCTGTGAAGTATGTTATTGGTATTTCGATTGGGATTGCATTAAATCTGTATAGTAATTTAGGAAGTATGGCCATTTTCACTATGTTGGTTCTTCCTACCCACGAACATGGGATGTCTTTCCATTGTCCGAAATCTCTTTCAATTTCCTTTTTAAGTGTACTGTAGTTTTCAATGAAGAGATCTTTTACTTGTTTTGTTAGATAAATTTGTAAGTATTTAATTTTTTTGGATGCAACTGTGTAAGGAATATCTTCTGTTATTTCTTTTTCAGTGAGTCTGTTATTGGTGTATAGGAATGCTATTGACTTTTGGGTGTTGACTTTGTATCCAGCTATGCAACTGAATTTAGTTATTAAATTGAGAAGTTTTTTGGTGGAATTCTTGGGGTCTCCTATGTAGAGTATAATGTCATTCACAAATAATGATAGTTTAACTTCTTCCTTTCCTATCTTTATTCCTTTTATTTCTTTCTCTTGCCTGATTGCTCTGGCTAATGTTCCTAGAACTATATTGAATAATAGTGGTGATAGTGGACAGCTTTGTCTTATTCCAGATTTTAGTGTGAAAGCTTCAAGTTTCTGACCATTTAGTGTGATGTTGGCCATTGGTTTGTCACATATGGCTTTTATGAGATTTAGATATAGACTGTCTATTCCTAATTTCTGTAGGGTTTTTATCATGAATAGGTGTTGGATTTTATCAAATGCTTTTTCTGCATCTATTGAGAGGATCATGTGATTTTTGTCTTTGATTCTGTTGATATGGTGTATTACATGTATTGATTTGTGTATGTTGAACCATCCCTGCATCCCTAGGATGAATCCTACTTGGTCGTAGTATATAATCTTCTTGATAATCTGTTGCATTCTGTTTGCAAGTATCTTATTGAAAATTTTTGCATCTATGTTCATTAGGGAAATTGGTCTGTAGTTCTCTTTTTTGGTGGGATCTTTTTCTGGTTTTAGTATCAGGATAACACTTGCTTTCAGGAATGATTTTGGAAGTACTGCTTCCTTTTCAATTTCATTAAAGAGTTTGAGGAATAGTGGTATTAGATCCTCTCTGAATTTCTTGTAGAATTCATCTGTGAAACCGTTAGGACCTGGGCTTTTCTTTGTTGGTAGGTTTTTAATTACCTCTTCAATTTCAATGACTGATACTGGGTTATTTAGAATTTTCATCTCTTCTTGATTCAGTTTTGGTAGTTCATATATTTCTATGAATCTGTCCATTTCTTCAGTGTTTTCCATCTTGTTTCAGTATAGGTTCTTGAAGTAGGTGCTGATGATCCGTTGGATTTCCATAGGGTCAGTTGTGACTTCACCCTTTTCATTTTTTATTGCATAGATTTGGGTTTGACCAACTTTAAATGCAGTACTTTCCCCCTGTGATTAAACTAGCCAAAGACAGTTTAAATGTGTGTAACATTTAGCTGCTGTGATAGCCTCCAGCATCAATGCAGGCTAGTGACTTAGGCAAGCCTTAAAGTCAGAAAGACCTTACAAGTCAGAGCCACATGTCAGCCAAGATATCCCAAATTAAACTGTGTCTCATTGTAATATGTAGGAATCTTGTGGCCTGGAGAGAAAAGACGTGTTTTCATTGTTGTTTGTTTTTTGTTGCTGTCATCATTTTTGTTTTTTTGTTTGGTTTTGTTTCTGAAAGAGTCATTTTCTATCAACCTCGAAGGTCAAATGAGCTGGTAAGACATTTAGATCCCACAAGAGAGGAACAAATGCAAACCCCATTTTGTCCATGTGCAGCAGCTAGGGTACTACTCCAGAGTCCTGCAGCTTCTAATTTAAATCTAGGGTTGTGGGCTATCTGATCGCCTACTTTTTAATCTATAAAGTCAATGACATAGTGACTATCAGTAGGGATTAGGACATCCCAACACCCTCACCGGCAGGGCAGGAAGCAGTCCACGTCTCCCCTGGACTTTTTTTTTTTTTTTTTTTTTTTGTGGTGCCGGGGATCGAACTCAGGCCCTTGTGCTTGCAAGGCAAGCACTCTAATCACTGAGCTAAATCCCCAGCTCTGCCCTGGACTTTTTGATGACCATGCAGTCTCTACCAGCTATAAGGCCTCCCCAGTCATGAGAACGACAAATGTTTCCTTAGAGGGTTACCACCTTTTAACCTTGACTAGATTTACAATAAGGTACAGAAACATTTAAAAGAAATAAACCTATAAAACATCTCTACATTCTTCATGTTATAGAATTTGTAAATATTTGGTACTTTTAATTATTTTAATGTTTCAGAGAATCTGGCTTGTCCAAGTAACAGACTGTTCTTGCAATTCCAATTTAAAATGTTTAATCGAGTAATTAATTAGTATAGACTTACCATTTGAAAGTAAAATCTTACGAAACTTACATACAGTTTTAGGATGTTTAGCCAACAAAATGTACTATATTTGTAAGTCTGATTCATGAGAATTGTAAGAATTATTAAAAGGAGAGGTGAAGGATATTTTTCTTGGGAAAGGACAGGGAAATCAGATGACTTTAAAAAAATATTTTGCATTTATGAACACGTCTTAGGATACAAAGAGCTTGATGATTTGAGTTTGTAAATGGAAACTGAAGATTTATAAACATGATAGAACAGTAAGAGCTGAATGCTGAACTCGAGGAAGAATTAGGTTAATGAGCAGAATACTAAAATTTAAAACCAAAGCAGTCTCTGAATAATCTTTCCTTTAAACAAAACTTCCCTCCAAGGCCTCAAAAACCCAAAGCCCCTGCTTCTAAGACAGCCTCCAGGGACCGATGTGGAGGCCACAGGAGGGACTGCAGCTGCTCGCCGTGTGGCAATGGAACATGTTTCAGGGCCCAGCACACACGTTGCTAAAAGGTACCGAATTCACACTACTGGCCAAATCCTGTCCTGGGTACTGTCTAGACAGCACATCTCTGTTTTATTTGTTTGCTTGCTTGTTTCTGTTTTTGTGGTGCTGGTGATTGATCCAGGGTTCTCGTCCATGTCAGAGAAGTGCACTACCACTGAGTTACATGTCCAGCCCTTTTTATTTTGAGACATGATATGGTGGAGTTGCCCAGGCAGGTCTCAAACAAGCCATGCTCCTACCTCAGTCTCCTGAGTAGCTGGGATTACAAGCATACAGCACTGAGCCCCGCCTGCATTGCTGCACTATTGTTTGTTTTTTTTTTTATATCAGCAAAAATATCTTTCTGTTTTATAGACTAGCAATCTGAAGTTTAGGGATAGTGTGTTAGTTAGGCTTTCTCTCGTTGCTGGGACAAAATGCCAGACACCCAAAGTTAGGGGAAGAAAGGTTTATTTGGCTCACAGTTTGTAGAGGTTTCAGTCCACAATCAGCTGGGTCTGAGGCAGGTTGGCATGGCAGACAGGCAGAACACAGCCAGGTAAGCATGGAATGCAAGCAAGCTTGCTAACCAGCTTCTTCCTGTATTTTATATTTTATCCAGGCTACTGGCTTTAGGGTGGGCCGTACTCCCACCCTTAATTCTAATACTCTTAATCCTAGCATCACACCCCTGCTCCCTGCAGAACCATGCCAAACCGATCAGTGGACTAATTTAGTAATCACACACTCTAGATCCAGCTACCTCTTACCACATAAGGCTTTGGGGGGACATCTAGACACAAACCATAACAGACAGGAAGTGTCTTGCCAAGGTGAAAAGGTAATAAATGTTAGGAGTGGAAGTGGAACTCAGTGCTCTTAACCACCAAATAGTCTGCCTCCTAAGAGAACAGTGTCCTGTCAGGTCAGTTGCTGGAAACCTGCTCCTCAAAGTGTGATGGATCCAGGAAGCCCTGGAACTTGTGTCGCCAGGAGCTTGTTAGAGATGCAGAATCTCAGATCCAATTCTCAGGTACCTTCTTAGGCCAGCACAGTTTGAGAAGCACTCTTGCCATGCAAGGACCGGCAGACCTTTTTTGGGAAAGGCCAGAAAGTATTTTTGGCTCTGGGGGCCATGTGGTCCCTGCTGCAACCACTTGGCTGTCATGAAAGCATTCACAGATGATCCACGAATGACGAAGCAGGATCGTGTTCCCAACAAATTTTTATGTACAGAAACAGGCTGTGGGTCATATTCACTTCCGGGTCACAGTTTGCAACCCATGACCTATACAGTCCAATAACTACACTGCCAAGATGGACCAGTCACTGATTTACTAGCAAACAGTGGAACACAGTCTCCGCTCTGAAAGCATTCTCAACCTCACTCTTCTCTCAGCGGCAGCAGGCAACAGATTCCCAGTAAAATCATTTGTCAGCTTCTCCAAGCACTCTTTTCTTCCCGAGGTCGAAACGTCACGCCTTAGTCTCAGCACCACTTAGCAGAGAGCCGGGTGTTCAAGAGGCCGGTGGGAATTTTCCCCAAATTTTCTCAAATTAAAGGGCTTAAGCACATTAAGTTCTTGGAGAGTTAAAAAAAAAATTGGCCTTGTTTTTTGGTAAACACAATTGCATAAACACAACCAGCTTTAGCACATTAACAGACCAGGATGCCTCCGATTCTGCAGAACTTCTGCGCCAGTTACTACACGATGATCAAATATGTTGGCCAGCAGTTCTGCATCTGGACAGTGCTGCTCCCCAGGCAAGCCCAGTCTTGTGGGAGGGAGCACCTCAGCTATTGCCTAATCCTGAGTAAAGCTGAGCGTCTGGTTTAAAAGCTCAACTTTTCCATTAGATGTTCCCATACACATCTGAATGCAACGGTTAAGATTAATAGTTACTGCATTGTTTCCTTCTCCTTCACCTTCCCCGCCACTAGCAGGAAAGAGGCTACTCACTGCGAGATCAAACCCGGCAAACGAGGCCGAGGAATTGGCTCTGAGAAGGTGCAAGAGCAAGGCTGGTCCAGATGTGCAGGAGACGAGAAGTCAGTGGGAAAAGGTGCATCACCAGAACACTGTGGCTACTGTGTGTGTGACAGCATATGGGACACCAGCTTCCACATGACTGTCTCCCTTCATGTCACCTCGGAGCTGGGAACAGGGGACCACAATGGAGCCAAGAGACCACAGTATAATCAGGACAAAGGTCACAGAACACACAGAGATGGAGCATGGGCCGGAACCTCTGTTGCTAACACCCAGTCTCGCCACTGTAACTCAGTCTGAATCAAACAGAGCCTAAGCCCTGTTCTCGGGGGGGCACAGTGCCTCGCCAGTCTCTGCCAAGAGCAGAAGCCACCCCATCTCCTCGCCCACCCCCACCAGTCTGCGGTAAGAGCCATCCACCCATAATGCCCTGCACCAAACCTCACCACACTGTCTTATAAACTGTACTGCCTGTTTCTCCAAGGACAAACCAGGAATTGTCCTCCTCTGCATTATGGACACTGGGGGCCAGGTGGTGGCGTAGGGAGGGCCTGTCCTGTGCACTGTAGGATGGGCGGCAGCCTCACTGGCCTATGCTTACCGGGTGCCAGTGGGACTCCCACCATTACCCCTGCTGCCCTCTACTTGTGACAACTAAAAATGTATCAGATATTGCTAACCTTTCCCGGGGCAGAGGCTGGAGGCACTGCCCAGGGCAGAAGGCTATGTCATGGATTACTGCTGCCTACCAAAGAGCCTGGTACACAGTACTCCTTCATATTTTATCTGTGATAAAATGTTGCTCATATCCTCTAAATATCTCTCAGAACTGTCCATCCCATTCGGTGCCACTGCCACCCTCCTAGTGCAAGCCACCTGTCTTTCATCTGGACCCCAGAGAAGCCCCCTCACTGGTTTCCCAGTGTCCTCTCTGGGAACCCTTCCATCTGTCCTGCCTGACACACTGCAGAGAACTTCTCAAAACTCAAATCTGTTTGCTTTTTTGCTTGAGGCTCTCAATGGCTCTTCATTGCTTGTAAGACGAGTCTTCTTGACATGACCCTTCTTGACACGACCCTCAAGGGCCTGTTTGGGCCGACCTCTGCAGCCACATCTCCTCACGCTGTGCTGTGGCTCCTTGAAATGGTCACACACCGTCCCACCTGCCCTGGCCTTGGCTTTGGCCATTTTCCATGTACGTAACTCTACCTCCTTCTCTGGACCTCAGCCTAGGTATTGCTCCTGCCTGGCTTCAAGTGGGTCCTTTGTGAACGGTCACCATCAGACCAAGTTTCATTCTTCCCTACCCTTTGGCAGTGTGACCACTTATCAAGGGGGGTTGCCACCTTCTCCACTTTTGTTCATCCCAACGTGTGGCTCCGTGAATGTCTGCTGAATGCGGTTGTATGATCAGTCACTTGACAGAGATACTATTTCAAAATACAGAATTTCCACAGCTAGGATGCACAGAAGGAAAGTGGTTACATATATAAATTATGGTGTTAAATAGCCTGTGTTCAAATTCCAGCTCTGAAATGAAATAACTGTGAGACCATGGGTAAAACATTTAGCCTCTCTGTACCTCAGTTTCCCCATTTGTAAAGTGGGAGAAAAAGTATCTACACTCACGGTATCCTTGTCTACAAAGTACGTTAAAACACACAAAGTCTTCCTCTGTGCCTGGGACGTAAAAAGTACCTTTTAAAAATCTGCTGCTACCTTTATTATTAATATTCATGTTACTAGTAGTAATTTTTTATTTTTTATTTTTACCAAGAACATGTATTGGTACATTGCATACATAATGCTCATAATCAACATGGTTATTTTGTACCTGTACATGATACATCTTGGTTTTCCCCCCACTAGTAGTATTTTTATTTCTGTATGACTGCTCATGTAATGGGGCTGTTTCTCCTGATCTCAGCACAGGCACGTGTGAGAGAAAGTCTGCTTCCTCATCCTGGAGACCCCGTGTCCTCCCCCAGGTCCTCTGCGGTCAGCACACTAACAAAGACTGGACTTGTCCACAGTCCTAACACTCGGCCTCCCCAGAAAGCCAGGCTCACCCTACGGCCTTCGCCAGTCACAGACTATGGGAACACGAGTATATTGTGTTTAGTCTCTTCTTCATTCGATGGATATTTCCCAAATGCACTTCTGTAGCCACCACCAAAACTGGCAGCTGCCACTTGTTCTCAGAGCATGAGCCGCTGATCCCATTTCAATGAGCGGCTCTTATTAATCTCCTGGATACTTACAAGGATTAACCATGTTATTACAAGCTGCTCCAGTTCGCTGAGAGCATATTTCCAAGAAATACAATCAAGGCCTGACCCTCGCATTTGAACACAGAATCACCATTCCCGAAGCATCATTCTGACTTCAAACATGACTGCAGGTCAAATTCCATTATGAAAACCTCCTCATGCACGGGAGGCCTAGGATTTTGCTGTCTGCAATGAAAGCAGGCCATTGTTTGGCTAAGATTTGGAAACCCTGTTGTCATGCAAAGGTTCTGTGTGTTAGGATTTGTTGTAGTGGGAGGTGGCCTATAATTTAAGTGGGAATTAGCAAAGGGCCACTTGCATTTCCGGAAGGCTAATGCCAAAGGGTACTGGAGCAAGAACAGCTTCCTCCTAATGAGGCAATACCTCAGCAGGGTCTTCCTAAAGCATATCTCACTGCTCTGCTTCTAGAGGGCAGGATGAGTAAGAAAATATCGAAAGACAGCCAGGTAAACATTAAAGTAAGAAGGAGAGAGGCTGCCCGCAAGAGGTCTTGTGTGTGAGTGTGGGGAGGGTGGGGTCGTGGTGGTGGGACTGAACCTTGGGCCTTGCATGTGTTAAGTGCACTGAGCTACACTCCTAGCCCTTGAAACAACTTTTTAAAAAATTGTTTTCAATGCCCTCAGCCTTCTCATCTAACACAGATAGCATAGCCTGTGTGCGGGATGTGGGAAGCTGGATCTCTCAGGAAACAGAGGCAGAAGGCTGAGGCGTCTCGCTATACTCACTAGAGAGAGGACCCTAGTCCGCGAGAAACAGTGGGAAACTGGGCTGTCCAGTACCCAGGAGAGCTTCTGCCATTCAGGATGGTGCCTCACTTGGATGCCCTGAGTCTTAGTAAAATAAAACTGCAGACACCCAACATGGTGTGGACCCTACGGGAAAACAGTGCATTCGCTGCCTTCTTTTCAGATTGATGATTGGCCTCATTGTTGTAAACCTAAGGATGTTTCATCGGAAAAGATGTCAGGACGTCACAGAAGAACGTATTTGAAAATACAGTAAACATACAGTTTTAAATTAGTGTATCCTATTTCCCAACTTTTCAGGAGCTCTGCACATAGTTAGAACATTTCAAAATAAAGGACAAAGAATGAACTGTAAGGGAAAAAACATCTCCAACACCAACATAAGGAAAAATGTATAAATTCTCAAGAATTAAAAATGAACATGTTGCCTTAGCAGTCAAGATAGGCCCATCTGAATGGAATTATCCGACCCGCTGACTTACATACACAAGTAGCAGTCAAAGACTGAGAAAAAAACCTAAGTGCTCATCAACAGTAAGTCACAATGTGTCCACATGAAAGGAGCACTATGAACATTAACTCAGAGAAAGTGTTTCTTAAAACAGTCTGCACATTTTGGCTGCAGGTCTCCTCAATGGTCTTGAACTAGGAGGAAAAAAAAAAGTTACATCCATCTCGAATTCTCCAGTACGAATGGCTTACAATCCTATAGCTGCTTACTTTCACTCATAATTAGGTCTTCAGAGTACTTACTGTGGACTTACTAAGATAAATGTTCATAAATTAACCCTGCCTGGAGAAGCAATTCTAGAATGGTAAATACCTCTAAAAATTCATTCCTCTATAAAAGCAACAGGGACACTGGCAAAAATATTAAAATTTACTTCCTCAGAACTCAGAAAATTAACCAGTCTGACAACAAGCAGAGGATCATGTATTTGAGGGGAGAAAACAAAATAAAACAGTTAGATCTCAGCAAGTACAGAAAGCTTTGTGGCATTTTATTTTCTTTATTTTCTTTTTGGTGCTGAGCATCGAACTCAGGGCCTTGTGCTTGCTAGGCAAGCACTCTAACCACTTGGCTAAATCCCCAGCCTGTGGCATTTTAACTTAGCTGTTCTCATTCCCTCTCCTCCATTCAGCAACAACCCTGAAAACCAGCAATCTTGCACGAAAGGTAACTGGGAAAAAGTCAGTAGCTTAGCAACCACTGGAAAGGGACAGGGTACCCTGTCTCAACACTGTTACTGTTTCACTAGTCTGGCAGGCCCCTGGAATAACAGGCCCCAGGGGCTTGCTTCCAGTGGGTCCAAGTTGAAGCTATACAATGCAAGAAGATTTATCCCTAAGCATTGGCTAGAAATAATTAACCTAAAAGTTCAAATCTGTCACCTGCAGCTGTCCTTTAGGCTCTGGAAGAACCGGAAGTGAAAGCTAATGAAGAGTTGGGAACTCCTGTTGAAGGTTTACACTCCCAACTCAACACACAAAGCCCAGTGGCAACAGGGAGAATCTTGTCCTATATATTTAAGAACCTCTCTGTCCGTTTATTAGCTGAGCATCAATGTACTTGAACAGAAACCTCAATGGACACATATGACAAAGAATACAGACATGACAGGATGCATCCAAGAAAGTCACTAAACAGACTGTTACTAGAAACTCAAGAAACCCTCAGTGAGGAGCAGAGAAGGATTCCAGAGTTGTAACATTATATTATTTTAAATGTCTTCATTCCATTCTTTATTAGGGACACACACACACACACACACACACACACACACACACACACACACAGAGCAGACCAAGTATAGCCAACACCCAAGGAAAAAAGCACTCAAGATAAACTGCACCTGAGGAAGTCCAAAATGCTGTACGGTAAGTCCTCGACTTATGAATGAGTTCTGTTCTGGGAGAATGTTTGTAAGTCAGATTCATTAGTAATCTGACAGAGCGCGTTTTATACGGTACACTTGTGAATCTTGTACAGTACACTTGTGAAAGTTCCTGACTCAAATGTTGGTTAAGTCAGGGACTTACTATATTTATGAAACTAAGCAACTATAATGTATAAAAGAACTAAAGAAAACTATGTCTGAACGACTAAAGTATGATAATAATGCCTACTAAATAGAGCACATTGATGAAGAGATTGAAAGTGTAAAATGCTAGAACAAGCAAGAAAAAACGTAAGTCTTGAGTTGAAAAGCTGAATAACTGAAATAAAAAATTTTCTAAAAGGGACAATTTCAGGTGGCAGAACAAACAATCAGAAAGCCGAGAAATAAACCAGATCCTTGAATTACTATCTTGGCTGAAGAATAAGAATAAAAATATGTAGAAAAATAAAGCCTCAATCCTTCTAGGACAGAAATGAGTACACTAATATATACATAATGCAACTTCCAGAAGGAGAGATGAGAAAGGAAGAAGCAGAAAGCTTCTCAAAGTCAACGAAGAACATTAGTGAATCTACATATCCAAGAAGCCCAGTGAAATCTAAGCACAACTGAAATGAAAATACCTGCATTCAGGCTCAAAACAGTCACTGTGTCCACTGGCAGAGCAAGGAGAGGGACTTGAAAGGATAAAGTGACCCAGAATGTGCAAGTTTGTCAGTAACTCAGTGAGGTCATTTCTCATCAGACATCAGGGAGGCCGGGGCAGTGGGAAGGCATTTCCAGTGTGCTAAAAGAACAGACTGTCAACCAAGAATCCAGCAAGGCTATTCCTGAAACAAAGAATAAACTAAGACATTCCCAAATTTAAAAAAAAAATGTGAGAGACCATGTTGGTAGCAGACCTGCAATGCAGGAAGTACTAAATGGTCTTCTTTAGGCTGATATTCACACGCAAAAGAATGAAGTTGGATCCTTTCCTTATACCATATATAAAATTAACTCAAGTAGAGATCAATCACAAGTAATGAAAGAAAGCAACAGATACTTTGGACTTCATCAAAATTTAAAAAAAATAACATTTGTGCTTCAAATCTCCACCAAGGAAGTGAAAAAATCCAAAGAATGAAAAAATATTTATAAATTATATATATAAATACAATAAGGGATTATACTGAGAAGATATAAAGAGCTCTTGCAATGATAAAATATCCAATTTAACAATGATGAAAAATTTAAATAGGTATTTCTATAAAGAAGATCTACAAATGGCCAATAAACATAAAAAAGATGCTGAATATTATCAGTCGTTAGGGAAATAACCACAATGAAACATCACTGCACATACTCTAATCAATGAGGGAGATACTGTGGATTAGCAAAATCTGGTCCCTTATGCATTCAAATTTTACTGCAATATAGTGCAGCTTCTTTGAAACCATTGGCAGTTCTTGAAAATGTTAAACATACTCTTAGAATATACTCAAGAGAAACAAAAATACAGGCATGCACAGAAATTTTTATATGAATATTAATAGCAGTATATTCATGATAGCCCAAAATAGAAATAACCCAAATTCCCATCAACTGTCAACTGAATAAACAAAATGTGGTATATCATACAATGTATTATTAAATCAAAGGAATGACATACTGATACACACTTTGAACTTTGAAAACATTACTAAGTAAAAGAAGCCAGTCCCCAAAACCTCCAAATTTTCTGTGATTCCATCAATATGAAATGTCCAGAAAAGGCAAATCCAGAGTCACAAAGTAGATTGGTGGTTTGCAGGAGCTACGGACAGGGTTTGGGGGTAGAGTGGGAAATGACTGCTAATAGACACAAAGTTTGTTTGGGGTTGATTAATATTTTGAAATTAGATACTGGTGCTGGTTGCACAACTCTGAATATATCAGAAGCCACTAAATTGCACACTTTAAAAGGGGGAATTTTATGATATATGAATCATACCTCAATATAACTGTTATTTAAAAAAAAAATGATGACAGGAATGAGGGAAAAAAGCAGACTGTCTGAATTCTGGAGTCAGTCTACAAGAGGTAGATTCCAACCATGGCACTTATTAACTGTGTGACCTCTTTGTGCCTCTGTTTCTTACATGGAAGATGTGTATAATGACAGTATCCACTTGAAGGAGTTGTGGAGGTTACACTTAGCTACTTTTATTACTGGGGGCAGAACTGAGGGATTTGCTGACCTTATGCGGTGGAAGGGATGGAGAGAGGGATGAGGAAGCAGACATGTCTTAGAACTGGAAGAAAACAGAGCTGAAGATATCACTCGTAAGAATCTCCATCTTCTGTTCTTCGGGAAAGTGGGTGGGGTGGGAAAGAAGGACACCTCTGAAGTGTCATCTGGCAGAGGTGACAAGCAGAGGAAAGGACCAGCTAAAGCAGGAAGCCACATATGTGTAGACCTGTCACCCACATGGCTAGGAAATACAGCACCCAGAATCAATAACACAGATGAGGACAGGACTTTTCTAGCACTGCTGGCTGCTTGGGGCTGTGGGCACAGTAAAACAGAATGAGAGAAAACAAATGTGCTCAGAATCGTCACTGCGGGATTGGCACTGGCTGAGAGCGAGCACGGATGCTTGGCCAATGGAGCCAAGCATGAACCGATTCCAGCCCTTCTCTCAAAAGGGATGGTTAGGCCAAAGCAAAACAGCTACACAGTGGGAAGAAAAGTAGGATTCTGTAGGAGAACAGAGAAGAATCAATAATCATATGGGCCAATTGTTCCACTGACTTCATTTCTCTCAGCATTTTCTCCTAGACCTTACCACTGTCCGTGTCTTGTTGCAAACCGATTTTACCAGTGTGGTTCACGCGGTGACACAGGCTTTAGCGCAGGTGATCTGGTGACTTGCTGGAAACTGCACACTAAAGAGAAGTACTTAATCAAAAAGAAGACGCCCCATGAATGAGTGCAGCACTTTCCTCCAAAACCATAAGTAAATTAACACAATTTATCTTATAAATCCATTGCCAGACCTAATAGTCCTTAGAAAGGCACTCTGTTCAAAATGAGTTTTTCAAAATCAGTACAAACTATTCCCTGCCCCCTTTTAAAGATATTTACATGAACATTAATATATTAAAGGCTCTGAAAAGATCTGCAGCTAGGAAAATGATGAGATTTCTTTGCCAAATACATATGACCATAGAGTCTCCTCTTCTTAGAGCACATGACTCAGAACCAGGGGCCTGGAAACATGCTTTGGGAAATATTACTCCATGTAAAGGGAGCGTTATCCATAACACAGATTGTCAACTAGAATCCCAAAGAGGGGAAGCAACTTCTTACGGTAGAGCAAGGGAAAGTCTCTGGAGAGACAACCCGTTCTGTTCTTTTCTGTTCTGCCAGCTAAGTGAATTTCCCCAGCCCAGATCATGTGAAATGTACCCCTCACAGCTAACCACCAGACAAGGGATCTACAAAGGCATTTCCCTCAGTGACATCAAAGCTGGCATATGTAAGCCATTAACATGGAGTCGCGGGGTACTGAGGTGTAAACATGAACTGGCATCATTTTTGCCAATCTCCCTGTTCAGCTCTGCTCTGTCAAACCCCTTCCCTGTTGGGAGGATGGCTCCCTCCACAAACATCTTAACCCAACTCTGCAATTTTTCAGTAACCCTGAATCACCGGAAGCATTCAGTCCAGTTTCCTGACACTGTTCCCTGGGCTTTGTGGAACCCAGATCTTGTGTTTAGGACCACAGTCTTTTCCTATCCTGCCCCATCATTACTGTGGCTCAAAAGCCTGAAGTGGGGTGGAGAAACTTTCCCTTCGTGTGTAGCCCTCCTTCTTTCCTCAGCTTACTGCTTTGGAGTTTGGGACAAGAAAGGTGATGGGAATGAGGAGCTGCACATCTCTCTTTCTTGGTCCTGTGGCGGACCAGCTGATTGTTCACAAATACTCTTTCCCTCCAGCATAGCTCCCTGGGCGGGGACCTGTCTTGTCGCCTCATCAATGGCGGTGTGCCCATGTGACTCGTTTTGGCCAGCAGGATGTTAGCGGGAGTGCTGAAGCAGGCTGGGAGCATGAGTCAGCAGTGTGGTTAGCTCTTTTGGATTTTATTCACTGCCAAGTACAAACATTTCCCCCAGGTAGTTGCTGCCCCTTCAACCTGGATCCCAGATTAAACACATGGGAGTGTAGCTGAGGCTGCTGGGAGTAAATGTGGTCCACCTCACACTCTAAGACACACCCCCTCAGCCGATCCATCCCAAAGAAGCGGGGCTGGACCAGAGGAAAGAATCATCACACGGGCCTCCTGGGGGAGGCTGCTCTCTAGCACCACAGGAAAAGCCGCCCGCCGGTGGATTACACAGAGAGCACACTCAGCCACCACGGATGGCTCTTCTCTGTATATTTGGTGTGATCAGGGTGCACTCAGCTGCCCTGCTGTCGGGGGTCCTCCCAGGGATATCAGCTACATTCTGCAGCTGACTCTGAGCTGGTGGCCTTGGGCTGCGCTCCTCTGATCCACTAGCGCCTGCCTGTGTGTGTTCCCCAACCTGTTAATAGCTCCACCGCGCTCCTCATTCCACCCTCCAGCTCTGGCACCTGCAGGGAATGCGTATGCTTTCCCGGTCAGAGGGCAGCCTGGCCTGCCTGTCTTTACCAGCCCACCGCTCTCTCTTCTGTCTTCTGTCTTCTTGCCAGGGTTAAACCAGGTCATAAACTGGTACACAGCTCTACAACCCGTGGACCCAAGATCGCCAGGCCCGCCTTGACTGCACAGTGCAGACGGGATGACTGATTGGCAGCTGGGACGTGTCCAGACTTGGCAAGCAATTCTCTTTACAAATAATACCTCCTCTTTGGCTTTGGGAAGATGCTGTGCTATTGTAACTATAATTTACTTTACACTGGCATAATCATGATGGTATCATATATGTGCCAGTTAGGTTAGTCTTAATTTTAGGGGTTGTCAGTTAGCATATTGCCACCAATACACAGCCTTGGCAAGGCTAGCCAGCATGACACCAGGAGGGCCCCATGCAGGGACAGCTAATGTACGCACACTGCTCTTCCCCTGGCTTAGTCAACAACCAGCAGTTGTTAATTAGTATCCAAAGGGCTTAGTCTATTTTCTGATGCTATCACTGAACACTGCAGACTAATTTGCAAAGAATAAAGGTTTATTCGGCTCACAGTTCTGAAGGCTGAGAGGTTCAAGACAAGGAGGCTGTATGTGGTGAGGTCCTTCTTGCTTTTTGGGACTCTGCAGAGTCTCCAGGCAGCACAAAGCATCAGTGTTGACAGACTGTCCCACTGGAGCTCCAATGCATGGACCCTTTTCTCCTCTACTTCTTCTTTTCTTTTGTTTGGTTTTTTGAGACAGGGTCTCATTATGTAGCTCAGGCTGGCCTTGAACTCATGGTAACCTTCCTGTCTCAGCCTCCCAAGTGCTGGGATCACAGGCATGCACCACTTCTTATCAAGCCACATCCCCTTCTGATCAGAGCTCCACTCTTATGGCCTCATTTAACTGACTCCCTCCCAATCACCCATCCTCAAAAATACCATATTGCGATTGAGTGTCCGCTCTCTAAATACCTCACAATGGGGATTGAAGTGCAACATGAGTTTGAAGCTAATGACTTTCTAATTAGCACGATGGATGTTAGAAATGAGTTATCACTGGTGAAATACAAAGTGTTCAGGATTGTGAAGTGACTGAAACAGTCTGGAAACATTTCCCACTCCTGCAAGAACCAGACATAAGAACCCACAGAGGCTGGCACCCCACATACTTCACAATGGCGCCATGACTTGGTCCCAATGCCTGGTGTAGCCACTGGCTGGGCCTTCCAAGAACCTTCCACACAGGGTGTGACTGGGCGTCTCAAACATGGTTCCCAAACTCGGTGAACGTGAGTATGGCCAGCAGAGCTTTGAAATAAACAGCCAGGCTGGCCTCACCTGCACGGACATGGGACTGTTGGGGAGGCAGGACTGGGCTCGGTGTCTTTCCAAAGCTTTCCTGATGATTCCATGGTGCAGCCGGGATGAACGTCGATACTGCACAGGACAGCAAGCCGGGACTGCGTCGGGCATGTAGAGTGGGTTTATGAGCTGTTTTGAGCTGCTCTGCTAATACATATTCATCTAGTAAGTGTCTGTATGTGTGGGAGAATTTGGTCTGAGGCCTGCTTTCATTAAACTCAGAGCAAGGTTATAGAAAAATAGCTAACACTCACCGACTCTAACTTCCGTAGCAGCTTCCAAATGGATCTGAGAGAATTCAACTGGTTTCGGACAGCTCGCAGCAACAAACAAGCCAGTGACCTCTCTCACAGGAGGAAAAGGGGATGGCAGGTTTGGACAGGTGCTCTTCTCCCTGAGATGACCACCTTGCCCTCGCCCCAGTTTGTCTGGACATCGCCTTGAGATGGGGTGACGCTGGCAAGGCCCATGCTCCTGAGATAGAGCCCCCTGGCAATCTCTAAGTGGCCCCAGCTTCTAAACACAGATGTGGGATGTGCGTGCTCTCTATACCCACTTTGGGCCTTGGCACTGCTTCTTCTGATTCCCAAGCACTAGTCCATTACAAATGGGCACATAATGGTGTAGAATTAGAGGCCAAGATAATTCTGGAGGAAACTGCTTTGACACGTTCGAACTTGGTGGTAAAATAATAACGGGAGAAAGCTACACGTCCTAGCCCTCCCTTCCTCCTCAGTCTTTTGATAAAGACAAGATTGCTGAATGCAAGGCTAATCTCCACACTAAGCAAACCGCCATACCCTGGGAAATCTCCTGTTATTACCACTTCAGGGCCCGATCCAATTTAATAACAGGCATCCATCAGGAAAGGGCTAGGAAATAAACAGGCAGTTACAAATAGGACCAGATACATTTATAGCAAAGTAGGAGAAGAGATGAAATGAAGTTTTTCTGTATTTTTCATCTTGCATATCACTCTCAACAGCTGAAATAGTTTATCATGTCCTTTTCCCACCCACAGTGTGCGTCCTCAGTTCTTCTCACAGAGATCATGGCAGACCAGAACACCATGCACAAGTCTTCCATCTTAACCTTCTTGGAGGAAAGAAATCCCACAAGGATTGTTGTGGATTGTACTGTGTCCCTCTAATTCATATGCTGAAGCCCCAACCCCTCAACATGACTATATTTGGAGAGAGAGTCTGTAAAAAGGGAATTAAGGTTAAGTGGGGTCACAAGGGTGGAGTCAAAGTCAGGTGGGACCAGGGTCCCTTTAAGAAGAGCAGATACCAGAGATCTCTCTTTCTCCCCATATGCAGGGATAGAGAAAAGGCCGCGTGAGGGTCCCAGGAAAGGGCTATCCATGAGCCAGGATGAGAGCCCTCACGGGAAGCCCACACTCCTGGCACCCTGATCTTGGATTTCTGGCCTCCAGAACTGTGTAAAAAAATAATTTCTGCTGTTGAAGTCACCCAGAGTGCAGGATTTTGTGATGGCAGAATGGACTGACTAATGCAATGATACCGAAAATGGTTTTCCAGTGATAAAGTAAAAAGGTCTTCATTTTATCATGTGGAGCTCCACTAACTACAGGGTGGGGATTTGTTCTCTATCAAAACTGAGGGTAGTGGCAGGGGTGTAGTTCAGTGACAGAGCACTTGCCTAACACACGTGAGGCCGTGGGTCCAACACTAGCAACTCAAAAGAAAAGAAAAATTGAGGGTGGGTGGGTAACGTGGAAGCCAGGAAGAAAGTCCCTACTGTGTGCCACCGAGATGCAAATCATGAACGGGCAGTCCAGCCTGGTTAGTCCTCTTTGCTTACCACTCAAAATTCACCATGAAAAGGGAGCTCAGGCCAGGGCACATAGTGCAGTTTTAAGCATCAAACCCTAAATTCTGGAAATAAAAGCTTCCAACTCATTGTAGAAATGCCAGTTTCCTCCTTTTTTTTTTTTTTTTCAGCTGAGTGAGTGAGCGCTACAATGTCTGAGCAAGAAACTGTGAAGTGTGCATGTTTGGGTTGGAAAAGGGGAGCCTTAGAGGAAACAATCCTTGAAAACCTCAAAGCAAAATCTTCAAATAGAGACTAATTCAGAGTGAGCTGTTTTTGACTCTCAAAATAAATGTAGCAATATCCGAATTCCTGAAGCCGGATTAACTGTTGAGCAGGCTTCACTAAATACAAGCTACATTTCCCTTCTCTCGGTAAGCAAATGCTTCACAGCAGTTAATGACAATGTAAATTGCTATGTATGAAGTGCTTGAAATACTTAAAAAATCCCCTTTAAATAGAAATCCTATGTTGCTAATAGCATCTTGCCTGCATATGAATTTCTTAAAAGTATCACTTTTCTTGTAATTTACCTGCATTTGAGACCTGGGCATTTGTCAGTATAAGTACTGCTGTGTTCTCTGGTCCCAGTGACAATCAGCCGGATACCCCTCTCCCCGTGAAAATCAGCGCTACAACAAGTGGCTCTTGCCTCCCATTCTTTGTGGAGCTGATAGTTACCAGGACGTCGGTGTGAAGTATACTCACTGGGTGTGTGAGGACAGTGATGGGAGAAGAACAGGGACAGCATTCTTTGGGGCTTCCATTTGCACTTGAAAACTCTGGCCAGCAAACACCAGCACCAAGTGAGATGGGAAGGAGGGGTGCAAGCTTCTGCTGGGTCTTTGACGGCCACACACCCTCCACCAACCTTGACGCATTATCTCCGGGAAGAATGAAAAGGACTTTGGCAGAACACTATTCTGTACAAGGCAGATCAAAGTGTATCTGCTGTTGCACAATTTATACAGAAAAGATGCTGCTCCATCCCTAATCTTTGTCTGTTGAGACTCTACACAATCCCTTGGTTCACAGATGTTCAACCTGTACTATGATCTCATTTCCATATGCTAATTCATGCTTGGTAACTATTTCTTAGAAC
The DNA here is from genome assembly GCA_004026905.1 of Hystrix cristata. NCBI lineage: Eukaryota > Metazoa > Chordata > Mammalia > Rodentia > Hystricidae > Hystrix > Hystrix cristata. The sequence goes on from PVJO010002616.1 coordinate 69,919, forward strand.
ATTTGTGTGTCTGTCTGTTTGTCTCCAAGAAAACACTGTGAAGTCCTTATGAGCTGATTTGATATGACCACAGTACTCTATGTAAGAACCCCATAAAATGAGAAAAGAGAAGAAAAAAAATCAGCAAATATCATTTTTAGTGCAGGCTTAACGGTTCATGTGAGAAAAACGGGCCTCACTGTGGACATCTGCGGGGTTTTCCCATCCAGATCTCCTTGCCCCAACTTTCTAAGACAATGCCCGATGCTATTTTGGAACTATCTCCCACCACTCTCAGATGAGGCAACAAAGGCTGTCAGAGGCATAGGTGGGTTTGAATCTACTACTTTCTTAGGCGCCAAGAATTAGCACCTGGCCCTAAATTTGGCTAAAGGAGCCCTCTACGTCCTTGGCCCAGGCAGACTTTCAGTCCATGTGGTCCAATGGGCGTCATTTGAGGGCTCCCGATGGAACTTTTGGGAACAATACATTCTCTTTTTGCAGCGTGATGATGCTTAATGGCCAATGTCGGGGTTAAGAGGAGAGGGAAACTAGGGGTAAAGGTCATGTTAGCATGTGCCAGACCTTGAGTTTAATCTTCAGCACCAATAGAACAGAACAGAACACAAAACAAAACAAAACAGATGTTGAGGCCCTTTAAGAGGTAGTTAGATCAGGAGGGCTCCTCCTTTGTGAATGGGATTAAAGTCCTCATAAAAGAGGCCACAGCGGTGTTGGGTTCATTTGCCCTCCCACCTCCTGTTCCATCAGGACACAGCACTGGTCCCCTCCACAACATGTGGCACCAAGGCACCATCTTGGAAACAGAGAGCCACTCGCAAGACAACAGACCCTGACAGTACTTTGACCTTAGACTCCATCTAGAACTATAAGAAAGACATGTATAAATTTATAAATTTCCAAGTTTCAAGCATTTTGTTATGGCAGCACTAACAGACTAAATTGGGGCTTCCAAGGTGGTGAGAAGGGTCAAATTCTGCCTGAGAATGATGTCAACTGAGAGGGAAACCAAACCCAAGATGCAGGAAAACTGTCCATTTGTCGAATCCCTACATCTAGTTGTGTCCAAATGCAATCTACCACTTGCTTTTGTTTTTGTTTTTGCAGTAAATGATCTTTTTGTTGTTTGTCTAAACAAGGTTAAATAGCAGTTCTGTCACCAACAACCCAAAGTCCCAATACCAGCCTTTAATCTGTCATGGCCTATGTGACAATGTAGTACGTCAACTACTTACTGGGAAACTGGTAGAATGAGCAGGTGACTGCAGACCTAAGTGACCTGGGTTCAAATTCCAGTGGCACTGAATGTCTTCAAGTAAAGTTCAATCTTTTTGTCTCAAAGTTCTTAACTAAAAAGTAGATACCAAAATTTTCCCTACAACCAATTATGTAAACTGAATTAAAAACAGGTAATATTTGGCTGGCCACTGTGCTGTTTCTAGAGTTCATTGGATGGGTTGGAAGTAGCTAACATCCTTTCCCCTTCCTGTTGTAAGTTCATAAACTTCTCAGGAGAAGAGGGATACAATGTAGAAGGTGGTGCTCAGGCTGCAGGATTCCAGAGGATCTGTGAGGTAAAAAGTCCATCATAGCACAGTGGGATCTGTTGCTTTCACCCTCATCTTCTAGAGAATGGACAGTAGGGTTTCCCAGAGGCCGAACGACCTTGGTATCACAATCAATTGAATGCAGAAGCAAATATGATTACTCCTGTCTTTTCTTGAGCTAGAGACTAAGATTTTGAAAACAATGCCACCGTTCAGATTTGTGGTACTGGAAAATGTGGTATGTGCAGCAACAAGTAATTTGTGCCCTATTCTTACATACTAAATAAATGAATACATAAATAATATTTAAAATTTTTTCAGTTTATGTGATTATAGTAAATATTGAAAGCTATAACTCACATAAAAAGAACTGTTTTAAGTGAATAAAGTGATCTGAGAACAGAAAACTTTAAGAACCCATTAAGTTAAAAGCACAGACTTTGGAGCCAGACTACCTCTAGTTCAATAATTTTGGCTCTGCTACTTACTAAGGGAATCTGTTCAGTTGTTCAGCTTTCCTTTATTTGCTTTAGTGTCTTCTTCTGTAAAATGGGCACGAATATAACACCTATCGCCTAAGGTTGAGGTAAGGACTAACAAGTTAATAGTACTTCTAAAAGGTTTAATTCAATACCCAGAACATAGTGAATGCTCAATAAATCTCAGTTGCTGTAGTTATTATAGTTGAAAACACAGCATGAAAAACCCTAATTCTGCAGAGACACACCATACTCACACTGTTTCTGCTTTAACAGTTCCCTTCAGCATGTATTTTGAATGCTTACTGCCTGTAGAAAAGCTATGCATTCAAAGATGAAGAAAGTTCAGCAGTGCCCTTGGGGGACACTTAATAAGAAATAATTTTCAGCTCGTGCTTCGCACCAGCACGGTTCAACACTGTTCAGCTCAACCCGCGGAGGTAGGGACGACTGAATTCTGTGTTTTGCCAACACAGGAACTGGGACTGGCCAAGACTGAAGAATTTGCCCAAGATCACGGTTCGTTAGCAGGCTCACACCAATGGTGACCTGCCGGTGCTGGACTACCACGCTCCGGCTCCTCACCGTAACTGGAGAACTTCTAACAGAGTGGCTGCATCTTGAAAAGTTCCGAAATGAAGGTGACCTTCAAAGGAAAATGGACAGAGGTCCTCGCTCCAAAAAGGCGCCGAGAAATCCCAACACATCCACTTTGTAGGTCACCTCCCAGTACTGAAGGCCACAGGAATATTAAGAATATAATTATTCGTGTTATGGTGCGGGCTACAGGTCAGTGCTATAAACTAAACTCTTTCTATAAAAAGCACGGAAATGAATCACATTATGCATCTGTACAGTGGCAGGGGGATGTTCATTTGTGGGGAGGATTAGCTGCATTCAAACGGTGCCTATGAAAGCAAATACTCTTCATAGACAACAACCGTGATAACCACCCTATAAAATAGAGAAATGTCACACACAATTTGTAGCCTAAATTATAAGCTATTCCCCTTTCTATACAGTCTTTCAGAGAAAACGAAATGTGCCCCAGGGGAATGAATAATAGTTAAAGCTAGCCAAAAATATGGCCTTTAGGAAGAGAAACAATAATGCTTTTTCTATTATTTTTAGCAATTTCTTATTGTTTGTCTTGGGAGGGTGCTTTTTTCTTTTTTTCCCTTCTTTTTCTCAAAAGCTTCATTTTCAGATTAGTCATAGAGGGCTGGCAAAATGCTGGGAAGTTGACGGTGTTTCAGAGCTGTCTTCTGGGGCAATGCTCCAAAGCTTTTCAGGGAAACCGATGCCACTCGAGCCTAGAAATCCACAGAGCATTAAGCAACGGGAGAGCAGAGACTACAGGGTGGCGAAGGATGGACTTTTTGCACTTAGTGAGGAACTTCCTGGCAAGGAGGGCCCCTGACAGAGTTAAACTCTCCAGGGCCATGAGTGGACATGGAAACGGGCAGTAACATTTTGAAAAGAAAGTAAAGAGTGGGACACAGTGCATGAGAATGTTTCAGGAGAAAAAAGTTGAAAAAGTTCCTAATAAACGTGGTCAAATGCAGGCTATAGTGTGGTTTTACAAATGGTTTTTAAAAAAGGCCTCTTTTGTCTAAAATGATGCATCTGCCAGGCAGTACAGCATAGCAGCTCCTCGAAACATTAAACCTAGACTTGCTTATGATCCAGCAATTCCACTTCTGGGTCTACACCCAGGTAAACATGAGGAGATCGCTGTACAACCAAGTTCATAAAACATATTCACAGTAACTAACAGGTGGAAGTAACCCAACTGCACAGTAGTGGCTGAATGGATAAGCAAAATGAGGAACATACATGCGATGAAACAACATTCAGCCTTAAAAGGGAAGAAAATTCTGATGCATCACGAATTTTGAAATATTATGCTAAGTGAAATATGCCAGACCTCCCAAAAAAACACTGTACAGTGCCATATGGATGAGTCGTCTAGCTATGTTATACCTACAGCAGTCAAACTCACAGAGCTAGAAAGTGGGACGGTGGCTGCCAGGGGCTGGGGAAAGGGGTGAGGAGAATGGGAAGCTACTGTTCCGTGAGAATGGAGCTGCAGTTTGGGGAGAAGTAAAAAGGTCTGCAGACGAATGGTGGTGGAAGCTGCATAGTAATAAAAGCATACAGTTGTGCCTTGGTGTTTCTGTGCTCCAGGATACCAAAACCTGAGGATGCTCAGGTCCCTCATCTAAAAGAGCATAGTATTACAGTCCCACCACTCTAGGAGGTTGGGGCAGGAGGGTCACAAGCAATGTAGTGAGACCCTATCTCAAAATAAAAAATAAAAAGGGCTGGGTATATAGCTCAGTGTGAAGGCCCTGAGTTCAATTCCCAGTACCAGAAAAAAAAGGCATAATATTTGCATATCCTCCTATATGCTTTAAATCATCTCTAGACTACTTTAAAAACTTAATGAGGGTTGACTATCCCTTATCTAGAACGCTTGGGGCCAGCAATGTGTCAGATTTCCCAGACTGCTTTAGATTTTGCCATATTTGCGTACATAAAATAAGAAATTTTGGAGGTGAGACCTAAGTCTAAAAGCGAAATTTATTCCTGTTTTATACACACCTTATACATACAGGCTGAAGGTAGTTTTAGACAATATTTCAGCATGTCTGAGATGTTTTGACTGTCACCTGTTGCATGAGGTCAGGGGTGAATCTTCCGGCTGGTGGCAGGTGAAATCTCTGGAAGTTTTAGATGTTTTGAGCATTTCAGATTTTGCACTTTCAGATTAGCAGTGTTCAACGTATGTAATGTAAAGGCTACAGAATCACTTCTTCTCTATTAGGGAATAAAGACAGGGAGAAGTCTGTCCCTCCGACAGAGCCACAGATGCTTCAGAATATTTTCTGTCATCGTGGTTGGTTAGACCCTTTGAGGAAGAGGACCCTGTACTTCCTGCCACAGAAATACACACTTGAAAACTGTTAAAATGGGCAATGTTGTTATGTATATTTTACCCCAATTAAGAAAGTAAATTGACAAAAACACAAAAACCCCATCTCCCTCTTCCTCTCCCCTTCCCCACACTGACACTCTCTTTGCAATGTGGTAAACCTGCTCTTCTCACCTCTTCACCCACATACCTCGCAGAGCCTTGAATGCTCTGCAAGTGACGGATCAGAGATGCTGGGGCTTCTACCTTCACACCAGAAGTGCAGCTGCCACGCAAAGAAGCCCAGACTGTGGGGCTGGAGGGACAAGCCACAGGGAGGACAAGGAGGGCACATGCCAAGAAAGGTCACGTGGAAGAAACCCAGGTGTCCCAGCCACAGCCGGGACCAAGGACCCAGTCATGGGAGTGAGGCCAGCTTGGGTTCCCCAGTGCCGGCCGGGCTGGCCCAGCCAGCACCATGCAGAGCCCAGTTATCTGAGCTGAGCCCGCCTGGGATTCCAGACCCAAACAACAGTGAGGAAGGACCCGCTGCTCTGAGCCACTGTGTTCTAAGGAGGCTCACTGCCCAGCAGAGTCTAAAATAGTCACACAAACACATTCATTCTGCGGGCCTATGAAATCTCCTCTGCTCTCATTCTATTGCATTAATGTATTACTTATTATTCTATTCACCACGCCCATCCAGGGATCCACACACACTCACCGAGTGCCCCCTGTGCAGACAGCTCTTCCTGGCATGTGAGATCCAGCACAGAATGAAGCAAAGGCCACTGCTCTGGAGGCCTTCATATCTTAAAGGACCTGATAGCAGTAAATAAACACAATCAATAACTTAGAATAAAGTTTTCGCTATAAAGGGAAGTGTGGTGGCAAAGGAAGCAGAAAAGCACAGTACTAGGGCTTAGCACCCAGTACTTAGCACCCAGTACTTACTCAGTTCCTAGTGGGCCTGTCCACACTCTTCTCCGTGCAAAGATAACTCAACTTTTCTAGCCAGCGTTTTTTGTTATCTGACCTTTTCTGATGATGCCTTAGTTTTAATTATATGTAATCACTGTGCTAATGGAAATAAATATAGGCAACTCAGTTCATTATCTTGATTACAGAAAAAAATTATATGTTCCCTCACACTCTTACCACTATTTTGAAGAAATTTCATCTGCAGGCAGAACCTGGAGGAAAGACCTGGAGATCTGAATAGGGCAGAACTCCTCTCCCAAAGTTAAAGGGGTCATCTGTGGATTTCTGTGGCCCCACCCTTCTGACCTTGCATAGAACACTGGGCCTTCCTGTGCTGGAAGAGTTTGACTCTGTGAGTGGAAGACAGAGCTTGTCTCAGCCCAGAGAAGATGAACGTTATCACCTCACTGGCTGGCTGTCCTGGCAGGGGGCTCATGGGTGTGAACATGCTCATGAATTTAACCAGGTCTAGAATCTAGATGGAATATCGGGGTCCAGGGATGGCAGTGGGTGGGAGTCTTTCAAGTGGCCATCATACGAGCTTCCGGGAGCAAGAGTGCAGAGATGGAGTCCAGGTGGGCACATGGAGGCACATGAGTGAAAGAACAACCCCGCCTTGCACAGCAGGGCTGTGGCCACTGGGACATGGGCTAGACATGAGCTCGGCATGATTCTGGGTGACAGGTCCAGTAGGGTCCTTCCTTCGATTTGTCTCTGCTCACAGCCTGGTCTCCCAGCCCACTCTGCAGATCCCATGAGTTTCCCCATATCTTTTGAATAATCATCTCGGCTTAAATCAGCCCAACTATGGTTTGCAACTAAGAACCCCAACTGACATAAAAACCCGAGAACAGGCCAGGCATGCATGATGGAGGCCCAGGCGAAAGGACTGTAGGTTTGAGCTCAGCCGAGGCAGCTTGACAAGATGCTGTCTCAAAATTTTAAAAAAGGGTGGAGGTATCAGTGGTACAGCATTTGGCTAGCATACATGAGGTTCTGGGTTCTATCTTCTGAAAACAGCTGCTGACCAGGGGGCAGGCACTGGACTCAACAACTCATGTACGGTGTTAATTCTCAAAACCACACTGTAAAGAAACCATTCTTGTGTTGGTATCTGAGGTGAGGAAACTGTTAAGTGATAGAAACAGAATTTGACTCTAGGAACCTTCAGCACCACCACATAGTCAAGTAACTAGCAGGCCACACCTAATTTATATCCCTGGTTATCTAGCGCTTCCATTCAAGAAAGTTTATCAAACACCTACTATGTGCTGGGTGAGCACTATTGTAGACATCAAAGATAGAGCACACAAAATAGTTTTGTGACCTAAAAGAGTTCACTTCTCTATTACGTTTTTTTTCAGTACTATGTTCTTGATCTATGCTTTTTTTTTTTTTTTGCCAGCTGACTTTCTTTAATGATCCTATGGTCTGTTTCTGACCTCAGCCTAACAGCCTAATCTATCTCCATCTGAAGCATCTTGTTTTGTTTTGTTTTGTTTTGTTTTAAGACAGAGTCTCAGTTCAGGCTGAGTTCAGGCTGAGTTCAGGCTAGTTCAGGCTGGCCTTGGACTCATTATGTAACCCAGGTTGGCCTCCTGCCTCAGCCTCCTGAATGCTGGGATTACAGGCATGTGCCACCATGCCCAGCTTCCATCTCCATCTCATCCCACATTCTAGGCCAGCAGAGCAAGCCTTGCCCACCATGGGATATACATTACAGGGGACATGAAGCTACTCCCAGGTGCTGCCTCCTGTCACCAGTTCGTATGAAGTCCCAGAATCTTTCTGTCCACAGCTGTACCAGCCGGCGGTCCTGAGTAGTCAAATCTGCCAATGAAGATTAATTCTACTTGCCCTCTGAATCAGGTTTCTATATAACCTAGAGAAACAAACGTCAAGTTACCACGTGTTTAGCAGCCAAAGAGCACCGATTCCTGATCACACAGTGCAGTGACTCTGCAGTCCCAGGGCGCTGCCTGCCTCTCTGCTGAGGGGCAGCGGGACTGAAATCAAGGATGAGCAGGCAGGGAGGGCCGGGGGAGAAGCTGCTCCCAAGCCTTGAGGCTGCTGGCGAATCCACAACTCTGTAGTTGCAGACCGAAGTCTCTTTTCTTGAGTCAGGCTTGGTCTCAGCTTCCATAGGCCACTCCTGGGTCACCGAGTGTGGCCTCTCCCTCTACAAAGCCAGTGATAGAGAATGGCAGTCTCTTCCTGCTTCGACTCTTCTGTTGCTCTGCATTTATGGGACTGGATCAGACTGACCTGGACAGAGATCTCCTTCGCCATCGCGATATCACGATCACGGAGTGAGCACCAGAGACCAAGGCTATGGAAGAAGCTTTGGATTCTGCCAGCCACAGCACCCTCAGCTTAGGCACCCTACTGTGTGGACAGGGCTAGGCTCCCTGGGTGGGGCTTTATAAACTCACTTAAGAGTAGGGTCACTCGAGATGACATGAGGGACATGAACAGACAGGTACCATAAAGTCTGAAGAGGACTGCAGTTCTGAATCATACAGCCCTTACCTTGCATGGCCCTGCAGGCCAAGGGAAGGACTTTGGCTTTGCCTGTGGGAAAAATGGAAGCGACTGCAACTGTGTCCTGATGAGCAGCCGGAGTTGTCCGCGGGACTACCACACTGAGAAGGCCAACACGAGGCCAAGGAAGCAGCTGAGAGTGGCCCAGGTCAGGGTGGGCGACAGGAAGGCTGACTCAAGGGGTCAGGTCCTGAACCTGTCCCAAAAGGATGAGAAAAAGACAAGACAAAAGGAGAGGACTTTGGAGTTGGGGAGACCTGTTCCTGATTCTGACATTAATGTTAGTAAGTTGTGTGTCTTTGGGTAAACCATTGAAACTTTCCATGCTTAGTTTATTGGGTAGTTTATTGGGTAGTAAAATAAAATGGGGCATTCACGTAAAATCTGTGGGAGTTTTGTGAGAAGTAAAAAGGGCTGTGTATTCCGGAATGTTGCTGTGCTCAAACGTGGCCGGTTTTTCTTTGCCGGCTGTTTTATAGAACATGCTTGCTGTAGGAAGTGGTTTCCTCTGGTTCCCACTGTAACCGCCTCCCCCTGTCCCAGCACCTGTCCTAAGGAAATGCATTAAACTCAGCTCAGGTTGGTGCTGTCAGCAGGGAGGGGATTGGACCAACGCAGGGTCTGTCACCTTCTACAACTCAATCAAGGTGTAATATATAGGTGTGAGAAACTCGAAGCCCTCAAATCGAAGATCTCTTTAAGTGTCTCTGGCCAGTTATTAAAAATGATAAATAGTCAGTTACCTAATTAGTGTGTATATCTAGTATGCAGGGACAGTTCATCACGCAGTTGTTAAATTAATTTGTATTTTTAGTGCTGGGGATGGAACCCAGGGCCTTCCACGTGCTAGGCAAGCAGTCTACCACTGAGCTATACCCCCAGCCTATTAAAATACTGAAAAGTACTTCTACCTCAGAGGTGAGACTTTGACACAGGAGCTTTATCACCGCTGTCCTAGGTTCTGAAGGTGGCAGGGGGCATGGAGAGGTCAGGTTCCTGATTTTTACCATAGAACCAGCCGCGCCTCCTTGGACAGTGAACACGAGCCAGGCTGTCCTGTAACTTCCACACGAAGCCACTGGGCAGACAAATGGTAGAAGCGAAACGACAAATACCACTGCCCAGTGTCTAGTACATAATCAACAAATGGTTAACTGATATTATTGTCAACATTTCTATTAATAACAATGGCTTCTGGGTGGGGAAACCATAACTCTCGCTCTAAGCCTTGCCCAGACACACAGTGCTATTTTTTCTTCCTTTCTCTCTCTCCCTCTCACATGGGAAGTGTTGAATTTAGTACACAGATCCAAGAAAGAACCGGAGCCGATTTTGTAGAAGGCCATTTAATAACATTGCTGCCCTCCAGTCTGACTTCTCTCCTTCGGTGCTCAATGTGCTAATTCCTTTCCCTCCCTTCCTGCTGCCCCCAGCAAGCACACTGTCTGCTGACTGCCCGAGTGACTCACACAGGCTGCTTTTCAGACACCAGCCATCTTCCGGACCAATGCAGGCGTGTGTCATCAGCAAATTTCACCAGCTTGCCAGGGATAGAGTTGACATTTACATACCCACAGCTCCAGGCAGCAGTGACCATGCTGGTAAATTTCTAATAAGAAAGGTGTTGGTCTTCAGAAGTAAATATTTGACAACTGGAAATTTCCAGAAGAGAATTAATTAGTTTAACCCATTTTCAGCCATCCATTTTCCTTCTTTCTTTGTCTTTCTTTCTTGCCTGCCCCTTTATTTTGCCTATAGAGCTGTGACTACCAGGAGACGGGAGGATGGAGGGGGTCAAGGAAGGGGAAGGTAAATGGATCGTCACCAGACGAGGTTTGTTGGGAGACTGGTGGCTGTTTGTGGAAGGAAAACAGTAGAATGCCTTGCTGTACAAAACACTAAGCCTCCCCAGCAATAATTTAAAAAGATGCGAGGTGGTGCTGCGTGGAGAACAACTCCATTTAAACCTGCCAAACCTCCCATGCTGTTTCTTATGGAAAGAGCAGACCAGTTTTCACTTGGGATCATGCTCATTCCCTGGTTTTGGTGGAAATATCAATCACAGTCCAATACCCCCTCCACAAAAAAAAACCAAGCCCGTGATGCCAATCAACCCATTTATTTCTTTCCTGTGTGCTTGGGAATCTTATGCAGAGAGGTGCAAGATGGAACAAATTTAGACCAACAGATATGAGTCTCTGCTCCCTGAATCTTAAGCCTGCTTCTCTGAGGTCTGCTTCTTCTGCTTCACCTTGGGATCTGTGAGGCCCTCTACAGCCTTCTTCTGTATTGACGTGAGCAGAATCAGAGTCTGTTGTTTACAATCAAAGACTCCAAAATGATGTAAGCTCTGATGTAGCCACTGCAAAGACACTGCATCAGTTCAGAAAAATAAAGAGATGGCACATCAGGGGTGTATTATTATTTATTGCCAGTGAGGAGCTATTTTCAAGGTTGCAGGAAAATTGGCACTCGAGCTATGTGAGGGTTAGCAACATCCAGTCCTCTTGCCAAGTACGAAGGCAAGCAGAGGCATGAGGGAAGCTGAAGGGCACAGGCGGAGTGGACAGATCAGGACTCGGGGGGACTAATTCAACAAGGCTGGCTTTATCAGCGTACAAGAAAGGAAACAGTATGAAAGGAAAAGAGATGGAGATCAAAATCATATGGATATGGATCTGCAAGAGCAGAACAATAGAGACATTTTAGGGCTTAGGGTCTAAAGACACAGCATAAGACAAAAATCACATAGAATCAAAATGAATGTATCAGGTCTCTTGACTCACCAATAAGATACAATAAAAAGAATGATCCCAGAGAAGAAGGTGTGAATATAAGGGTATTACATAGACCTAAAAATGTAGTGTTATAGTAACAGTGTCTATGAAAAGTATTAATTTGTTGTTAATTACATAAGAAACACAGAAGCCGAAATGCACAGAACTGCCACATGTGAGATATCCACACGGCCAGAGGCAAGTGGGTTCCAGAGAGCCGATGCGCAGCTCCCAAATCAAGCACAGCCTGGACGCAAACTTCATGAACAGAACGTAAGTACCACTTCTAGTACTACTTTCATCTGGGGAGGCAGCCTGGGGCTCAAGCACCTACTTAATGCAAGTTGAAAGTGTGTCTCACACAGTGCCTGTGGCCTCGGGAGCCACTGACTCTGTCGCAGTGATTTGGCCGCAGCGAGCTAAGAGGCCACGAGTCTGGACGGCACCGGAAGCCACAGAGTCTTCCCTGAGGCCGTGGGTCAGACTTCCCCGAGGCCGTGGGCACGAAGAGAAGCAGATTTTCTCAAGTTCTTTACTCGGTTTTTGCCTCTTTTGATAAAAAATACAACTTTACGAAAACATTTTGATAAAAAATTAAGATAAAATTCTCAAATCAATGAAATGAAATACACCATTTAGAGGAAGAGATACAATATAGTAATGCAGGTTAAGTGATGTCACTTACTGGGCATAGAATCACAAAATAACTTATGCCTAAAAGGAACTTTAAACATAATCCAGCTTAACATTTAAACCAAAATGCCTATTACATAGTAGGTAATAAAGAATGTTTGTTGAGTAGATGAATAATATGAGTTTTTAAAATTAGGAATCAGTGATTGAGATAATTCTTGAGTGCACAGTGATAGTCGAAAGAAAAAGAGAAAAAAGAGATAAAGAGAAGTATAAAGAAATACAAGAAAATAAAAGATAAATGCTCTTTTTGACAGAAGAATATCGCCTAAGTAATGTGGAGTTCATGTTACTGGAAAAATCACCACTTTGCAATTTCCAATGTAATAACTAATTATCAGTGGATGCTAAACAAAGATTATGAATGGATGCTACAACTGGGAGGGAGATGTTTGCAGAAAAAGGTGCTATTCTACACATATTACACATCAGCTGCAACAAGAAGCTTCCTTCACAGTGGGGCACTCTGGCAGGCATCCCCAGATTATGTGTCCCAGAAATGATGTAAGGGAAACACACAGTACCACCCCTGCCATATCCCTGCCAAAAAATCAGATTATCTTGACTCTAATCATAATCATAGATAAATTCCGAATGACAGGTCACCCTACAAGATGACTAGTACAAGCTTAAAAAAAAATGCCACAAATGACAAAAAATGAGGGAATTTTTTCCTGTTTTCAGAAGCTTAGGGTATGATGACCACCAATAATAGTGGAGGCGAACCTATGGCCTGTGTGCCACAGCGGGTAGTTTGTATTATTGGAAATTCTAAAAGGTTTGCCATCACCAACCTATATGTGAGTCTTGAATAGGTTTTGGATTTTTTTCTTATGAAAGAAAGAATATCTAGGGGAATATCGGGAAGACGTGAATGTGGACTATATATTAAATAATGTCAAGTTAATATCTCACTTCTTGGGTGTGATAATGATGTTGATATGCAGGAGAGCATCTGTCCCATAACCTACACATGTGAAGTTCTTGGGCTAATGGGTTATAATGTCAGCAAATTACCTTGAATAAGCGTACAGACCCACAGACACGCAGAGCAACTATGGCAAAGTATTAATGATTAGTGAATGTACTGTTTTCTCATTTAAGTCATTTTAACATTTCTTGATCCTTAAAAAGGGAGGAAATTAGAAACCAAGTTCAGACACACCTTTAAATTACACACTCAAATCACTGGCCAAGCGCTGGGGATTTAGCTCAGTGGTAGCACTCTCACCTAGCAAACACAAGGCCCTGAATTTGATCCCCAGCATCACCCCCTACCCCCCCAAACACTGGCCATATTGCCAGTTATAGCTTAGTCTACCCCTTGGTTTCCCTTTGGGCTAAATGAAAGATATTTTCATTTACCCAGAAGCTGTTAAAAATCAAGCCTCATAAGACTTCAAGTATCTATGTCAAAGGCATTTGTGGTCAGAATGTATAAAGAACACATACAACTCAAAGAAAGAAAGAAAATCCAATTTAAAAATTGGCAAATACACTTCTCTAAAGGAGATACACACACAGCCAATGAGCACATAATAAGATGTTTGGTATCATTAGCCAGCGAGGAAATGTCAATCAAAACTACAATGAGCTACCACATCCTACCCCTAGAGTAGCTATAATCAAAAAGACAAGCAGTAACAGGGGTTGATGAGGATGTGGAGAAACCAGAACCTTCCTACATTGCTCACAGAATGTAAACTGGTGCTTCTGCTCTGGAAGACGGCTGGGCAGCTCCTCAGAGGTGAAGCACAGAGTCACCACACAATCCACCAACTCCACTCCTAGCTGCACACTCAGGAGAAGTGCAAACACACACACACACACACAAAAACTCGTATCCCCAATATTCATGGTGACATTTACCTATAATATCCAAAAAAAGTAGAAGCGATGCAAATGTCCATCAGCTACAGCATATCCATACAGAAGAAGATTATTTGGCTTTGGACATAAAAAGGAAAGATGTGCTGATAAATTCCATGCCAAGGGCGAGCCCTGAAAACATTATGCTAAGTGCCAGAAGCCAGTTATGAAAGACTGGAGGTTGTATGGTTCCACTTATGTGAGACGTTCACATACAGAAACGAGTTAGCGTTTTCTGGGGCTTGGAGGAAGAGTGGAATGGAGCATCGCTGCTTAATAGGTTTGGAGCTTTTTGGGGGTGGGGGTGATGAAAATATTCCAAATTTAGCTTTTAGTGGTTTTATAACCTTGCACATGTTTAAAAAACACAACTGTACACTTTAAATGAGTGAACTTTATATGTGAATTATATATCAAACTTATCATATATGTACACACACGATTAGAATAAAAAAAAATCAGGCAGTTTTTCCTCAAATTTTTGTTCTTTCTGTGAGATTTTCCTGTGTGCTAGAAGTCAGAGATTAGTCCCTATTTTCCCTTGCAGGTCCCTACTTTAGAGCTCTGGTTTAGAAGACAAAGGAAAGAAACAAGAAGCATAACTTGCCTTCCTCCCAGCACCACTTAGCGCTAAGTCACTCTGAGTTCCTTCCTCCCACACTGGGAACACAAGCACCAGGCGGTGCTGATCAGCCAGTACCAAACTGTCCCTGGGCAATGATCACACGTTCAGGATGAGGCTGGAAACTGCTCTCTCAGGCAGCTCGCTTTGCAAGCATCTGCTTTCTTAGACAAATTGGAAATTTCAAAAGGAAGAAAGAAAGACCCAGGTTTTTAAAGGCATAGAAAGCACTTTACGCACCATGAGGGGAAAGAAGAAAAAGGAGAAGAGAAGTGAGGAGCAAGACAGGCAGGGAGGAGGAAAGGTGTGTGCACATGAGGCTGGAGCAATCACGTGATAGTGGCCTGCCGGCATCCTGTGCCGTTCCAGGAAATCACTCTTGGATCTTCCGAGGGGAAATGCTCTTTTATGGGCTTCTGTCCACCTGAAGCTCAGCTCCAGAGGAGGTCCCTGGCTTCTGATCTAAACCGCGCACATTCATCCCCTTTGGCACAGTAATTGGTCCAGGGATGAGCACACGACCCAAGTAGGCCATTGAGATTCAGGCCCAGGATTTCTATCGGAAGTTCAAAGAGGAAAAAGAATCTGTGAAGATTTTAAGCCAAGAGCAGCTGGCGGCAATCTTGCTACAACAAAGAGAACACTTGCTTTCAAAGGCGGACGAAACAGAGGGAGGTCCTTGTGATGTCCTGGGGAGTCTGGGTCTAGAAGATAGACCCCTGGACAGTCTGAGCTACTGGGTTAGTACTGGAAGGAATTCCTCTCATGCCTTCCCCTCTTGCCTTAAACCAGTTTGCATCGGAGTTATGCCCACTGCAGTAAAGAATCCTGCTTAGCCTAGAACGCAATCAGCAGAGCTCTGTAGAGACCCATGAGCCCTCCGATGGCTGGCTACTCAGTGATGGCAACACAACCTGTGATGGTTAATTTCATGTGTCACCTTGGCTAGGCCATGGAACCCACATATTTTTATGGAGGCTTTCTTTTTTAGATGAGATTAATGTATAAAAGAGTAGGTTTGGGGTCAAGCGGATTATCTTCTGCAATGTGGGTAGGCCTCATCCAATCAGAAAAAGACTGACTTCTCACAAACAAGAGAGAATTCTACCAAGAGACCGTCTTTGGATTTCAACTGCAACTTGGCCCTGTGGCTCCAACCTTCTGCATAACTCTGCAGATTGTAGACGTGCCAGCCTCCAGTATTTCATGAAACAGTTAAAATAAATCTTCCTCTGCACAGAGTCCACAAATCCTATTGCTTCTGTTCCTCAGAGAGGCCTGACAAACACACAATCAAACCCCAGGGCAATGTGGTGGCTTTCAGAGCTTCGAGTGGGAGGAATATAAGGTTTGTATTCCTTCATCCACCTTTACCTTCATCTTCAACAAAAATCACGCCCAGTTCATACAGAGTTCTGTGATTCAGAGCTAACACATCATTCCCATTTTACAGATAGTAAGAGGTTAAGTGACTTGCCCAAGGTCAAAATGATGGTAAAAGCAGATCCAGGATCCAATATGGGCCTCCTCTGATCCATCCAAAAGACTACAACCTCTAGGCCAATAATCCATTTTCTGGGAGGAAATCCCTAAGAATGCTCTTTTCTTTCTCAAAGAGTTGAGGCAGTGGATTTGGTCCGTGACTCCACACTGCCTCCCTTACCTCTGTCAGGATCCATCCATAATTTAAATGTCTGCTGCCAAGTGGTCACCAAATCACCAGGCCACGGTCTCTGCTCCTGGGGAACAGGACCTGGCTCCAGGGCCCAGAGCCAAAGGACTTCAGGTAATGGACTCACACCCTCTCTCTCCTTCCTCTGTCGGGACTTGACCTTCTATCATGCCTCTGTTGTCAAGGACAGTCAGAAGGTCACATGTATGCCAAGCTATCCCTGGGAGTGCCCCTCTGAGATTTAATAGAGATTGTCTGGGCAGAATGGCAGACATCCATGTCCTTCCTCCTTAGACCAGAGGGAGCAAAAGTTCCCAAATGTTTGTCATCGAAATCCTTCCCACATGACATAGGCCATGTTGGGGGAAGAAATGATAGGCTAAGCCACAGTGTTTGGGGTCCTGGCTACATTAAGTTGAAAACATTTGACTTCCCTCATCTGCTTCAAGACCTGATCCTCCAGGAGGAATTCCATGGTCAAGGATCCCTTTCCCAACAGCTCATTACCTGGAGATTGACTCTAATCATGGGGAAAGGGACTCAAGGACAACACCTCTCCAGAGACTCTGGCACTGCCTGCCACCTACTCTTCTGTGGGCTATTATCTGGAAGATCTATCTATCTATCTTTCTATCTCTATCTATCTATCTATCATCTATTTAAGTTTTAATTGATGTATGTACATATTTATGGTGTACAATGTAAGAGTCTCATACATGCTACAATGTGTGATAATCAAATCAAGGTAACTGGCATGTTCATCACCTCAAACATTTGTCATTTCTTTGTGTTGGGAACATTCAAACTCTACTATTGTGAAATACACACTCACCTGTTGGTAACTGTGGTTATCCTACTTTGCTGCAGAACATTTATCTGCACGGCAAGAGAGCCCATATTCATGATACATTTCCTTCCATCTTCTCCTATGCGTCTGCCCAGAAGCCCAAGCCCCTCTTTCTTTCTGTAGCTCAGGACACTATACAAATTTCAACATCTGGCCTTTAAGTCTTACATTCTGTGAAGCGCTCAGGCATGTGTATGCAATAACTTTGCATCTCTTTTCTCCTCTTAACCTGTCTACTGTCAGCTTATACAGACTCAAATGTTCAAAGCTTTAGAGAACAGAAAGTCTTAACTCCCCTGTAGCCAGGTCAACAGATCTTAATATTAGATATTGAGCACAGATACAATTGGCTCCTTGATTTATATGATTATTATATATGAAAAACATTTGTACTGGCCATAAATAGAAAATAAATAACCCTTAGCGAGTTAATCCATTTCACTTGAAAGAATTTCCTTTCCTGGTTTGAATGCCAGGCTTCAAAATACATTCTCAGAGGTTGGGGATTTAGCTCAGTGGTAGAGCACTCGCCTAGCAAGCATGAGGCCCTGCATTTGGTGCTCAGCACCAAAACATTTGAAAAATAAATTTAAAAATAGATTTTCCATTAATGTAACTAAAATGCATAAATATTACTATCACACTGGAATTCAT
Organism: Hystrix cristata; assembly: GCA_004026905.1. NCBI lineage: Eukaryota > Metazoa > Chordata > Mammalia > Rodentia > Hystricidae > Hystrix > Hystrix cristata. The sequence continues at coordinate 87,515 of PVJO010002616.1, forward strand.
TTAAAAGAAATAGGTTTAAATTAAAAGGACTAATGCCCACTTCGACTTGCCCTCAGGTCTGTAAGAGAACTGAAAATATATTATCTTCTTTGCTGTGTTCTTCATTTAATTTAATGTTAAGGTTTTACACCAACTAAAACCATTTTTCTCATGACCTAAAACCATCTTAATGATATAGAAAATCATCATACACTACTGTGGTGTGCCCCCATATATTGGGAACACAGACAAATAGGACACTTCGAAGCTGGGTACCTGAGATTGATTCCTGCTCTGACCCTTAGCAACTATGTGGCTTTAGACAAATGACTTCACCTCTCTGAATCTCCAGTTTTGCATCTGTAAAGTGACCATAGAGTGTTAGCCTTGGAGGTGTACTGGGAAAGAAGAGGATACAATATGTCCAGGGCCTGGATTAGGGCTCGGCACAGAGCAGGCATACAGCACATGCCCTACTCTTTGATGGAGGCCATGGTAGTTAATGCCACACTGGTTGTGCCGTGTCAGGAGTGGCTACCTGAATGACCTCAGGGGCAGGAAGGTCCCAAGAAAGAGCAAAGCATGTTGGGTAGTCTCCCAAGAAAGTGGAAATCTGTGAAGATTCAAGGTAGAAGAGACAGCTGCTTGCTCGGCTGACTTCGGCCATGCCACCAGCCCGAAGTATTTGCTAAGCCATTCGCTCTCGAGGTCTAAGGACATCGGTCCTGGGAGGAAGGTGCTATAGTCATACCCAGACTTAGGCAAGTAGATCCAGTCACAGTGAGATGAAATGTCCGGCCTAACCCTACACAGCCAGAAAGTAACAAACCCAAAATTAAAACCCAGGAAGCCCAGTTTCAAAGCTAGGCCCCATGGCCCGTTGAGGGCAGTGCAAGTGCTCAGGCTTTCTGGTGTTATGTTAAGTTCTAGGGCCAACTCAGGAGGTCATGGAACCAGGTAAGACCAAGCGTTTGCGTCCTTCCCAGCCAAGAATCTTCTAGCTGGTCCAGTGTTCAGATCTTCCCAATGAAGCCAGAAGTATGGTCTTTTGTATGAGGACTTGCTATATTTAAATGCTGGCCATCAACTCAGTATTTTTATATGGAATATTATATTTTAAGTATTTTTGTGCAAGCAAAAAACAAACAAAAAATAACTTAGCAAGCAAAATGTAGCCCCTAGGCTATGGTGTATGCTTTCTGTTTTGTGTTATCTGAAGCATTTTTAATGCATTTATGCAGCAAATGCTTGCTGTGCATGTGCCATGTCCCTGGGTCCATTCTGGGAGGTGGTCACACAGAAAAAGCACAGGAGAGATGAGGTCTCCCTCATGATGTTACGCTTGGTTGAGAGAGCAGGGAATGCAGAGAAATCAAAAGGTACTAAACAAAGCAAAAGGCTCTCTCCAGCTCTGATAAGCTCTTTAGAAGGAGAGCAGGTTGGGAGGCTGAGGGATGTCCTTGGTTGTTCACCATGAGGAAGAAGGGGCAATGGTAACATGCCTCTAACAAAGTCAAGAGGCAGACAAATAAAATAATAATAAGAGTTGAGTTATGTGCTACACCCAAAGTCCCCCAGGCCATGGCGGGTAAGAGGGGCATCACCGACTTCCTGCCAATAGCAATTCCATGACATCACCCACCTCCCAGGGATTATTTACCTCATCCCAAGTGTGGAAGGTCAGACTGCTGGTATTTTGCAGTCTGCCTTGGCAGGTGAAATTTAGCTTTAATTGTCTAATTGCTTCTCTGGCAACGGCTGCCACAGATTCATTTTGGAACTCAGCGCAGGTGCGCTGTGTGGCTGATGTTCTATTTTCAAGGACGAAGGGAAGAAATTAGGGAGCCCGATGTCTTCTGCTTCAAGAGGTAAGATGAAGTTATTTTTTTCCCCCAATCAACTTGTGTTATCTCATTTCAATTTTCCAGAGTGTCTTATCATAAATTAAACTGGGTTGCCAAATCCCAGAGCAACAAAAATGGAAAGATAGTTGGGAGGAGGAGAAGGAAAAGTTTTGGAGCTTGTTACAGAAAAATGTTTCTGTGTCCTTGAAATGCAGTCATTACATAAAAGGACTGTATGTGCTGATAATGAAGATGACGTGAAGGATGAAAGTGATGATGGCGGTGGAGAGGATAAAAGCCAGAGTCCCAATGGTGACAATGATCGGCCACGCCTGGCACGCACACACCTTGCTAATTAAAGCTGTAGGATTCCAGTCTGAGGTAGGTAAGCAGCCTTAGGCCCATTGTACATTGTTAAAAAAACAGTTTTAAAAACTCTGTGTGAATTTCTTAAAACATTACTGCATTCTTAATTACAACATTTAATTCAATTTCAAGAAGATACTTCTTTTCTCTTTTCAAAGGCATGGAAGATGAACACATGGACTTTACATGTGCTTTAATTATTTTCAAGTCAACATTGAGGAGATGAGCTGTGGCTGGTGGTACGCACTTCCACAAACTTGACACGGAGGGGAGCGGAAACGCCAGGCAGAGCGGCTCACTGAGAGAAGGCCGACAAGCAAACCTGGAGCTTTGACTACATCTCGGTCCCTTCGGAAAGTGAGCACAGGGCACACCTGGCTATCAGCGACTAGGCTTTGTGTTCTCTGATCGCTTTGTGGGTAGAGAAGGCAGCATGGGGAGAACTCAGGGCTTGGGTGTTTGTTTAAATGGTCAAGATCTAAGCCCTCAGAGACTCAGTTTCCTTACCTGAGGATGACAATGACAGCTGCCACTCTCCCCAAACACCGAGGTGGAGGGTGTCACAGGGGACTGGAAATGCAATGCAGCAGTCAAGCCAAAGAGAAGGAGCTTTTATCGCTGCCCTCTTTCCTTGACTGGACTTGTGAGCTACTGTGTGAAACGGCACCACTTCCTATTTCTTTGTACCTCACTCCATATTACCACACAACAATGTCAAGCACAGAAAAGGCTTTGTGAGGGTTTGGATTTGCAAAAACTTTTGTTCTTTTACAAAAAGTTTCACCTAAGGTCTTTCTTTTTTGTTTTTCCTTCAGTACCAAGGATTGAACTCAGGGCCTTCACACTGAACTACATCTTCAGCCCTTTTTAGATTTTTCAAATCAATTCAATTTTACACAAATAATAAGCAGCAAGAGCAAGATGTGACTCGGGATTTGTCCAACCTCAAAGTTCCCTCATCTCCCTGTTAAGTCACACAGAGCTTGGTTGGCTAATGGTCAGGCTCTGGATCTAAACACCATAATAATTTAAGTAATGACTCGACTTGTATATATTATTATAAACTCAACTCTTTCTATAAATATTTCTTATGAATGTGTTCCTGTGTGCTTTAACGATGTGATCATTCTTTCGGACCATGTGATAATTCTTTCGGACCAGTATTCAAAATTTAAGCCTCAATCCAGTAAGAACACTGGAGACCCTTCCCATTTATTCTCCAGACACTAGAAGGTGGCTGAGGAGAGGTGTGTGGGTGTAAGATTACTGCACCCTGGCAGCCTGAGCCAGCACCATAATTTCACCATCCTTAGCTTGCCTCAACGGGCAGATACTCAAGGAAGCCTGAAAAATTCAGATCCTATCACCCCTTGTGTAAATCAACCTGCTTAAAGCAGGGCCGCAAACCTGACAGTTAATAAACTCTCTCAGATGCAGGTCAGCCTCAGCCATGTCCTGCATGATGCAGGCCCAGGAGACAATCAGGGAACCGCAAATCCTGGCTCCTGGGTGCACTGGCTGTGAGGCCTTGGGTGACTCTTCTGACCTCATCAAAGTTCTGCATATGGAAAGCAACTCTGTCTTGAGTATCTCTGGGGCTGACTGCATCCCTCTGTGCTTCAGAACATCTTGCTTGACAACCCCGCGTGTGGGTGTACAGTGAGTGTATCAGCTAGTATCCACCAGCAATGGCCAGTGGCACTTTCTCTTCTACTTGGAAGACAAACTCCAGATGAAAGGCTGAGGCTGAATGCTGCAAGGAGGCCTGGGCCTAACCCACAGCCACAGAACCATCCGTGGAAGGTAGAGCCACCAGAAATGGCAGGAAAGTTTAGTAACTTTCATCTTCTAGTTTTTAAGTGACTGCAAGAGCCGCTTTCCTTGACAAATGCAATGTCAGTAAGAAGGTGGTACAAAGGCTGCTGGTCAGAGAAGATGCCTCAATCCACACATACACGCGCACACACACACACACACACACACACACACACAGAGGCTATAATACATAGTTTTATTAATCTATATACACACAAAATATGTATAATGCATAGTTTTATGCGTGCTACATGTAATCACTTCTAAACCAGAATCCTTCAAGATTGACAATAGACAGACGACCTTCTAGAGATTTACCTTCTTCCTCCTGAGGCTGTAGCACCCAAACTCATTTGTGCATTAAAACCAACTATAGTCTTTTAAAAAATGCAGTTGCTCTATTCTTGGGTTCTTGTACCCAGAGGTTTTTATTTAAAGGTCTAAGGTGGGACCTCTACCACTAGTACGTTTTAAAACTTCCCTGGGTGACTATTACACAAGAAGAACCATGAACATTGCCCTCAGGGACCTCTAGGTGCTGCTGACCACGCTGTCGCTAGGAGGCACAGACCCCTCCCCTTCCCAGAGGACCCTCCGTCAGCCACAGCACAACACAAGGACATCCAGACATTCAGGCTCCAGGTCTCCACAGTGGATTAAGTGACAAGGTTTACGCTTACCTTCAATTCTTAGCTCAAAGTTAAGAAAATAAGCTTTACGGATGTTTAATATATGTCTCGACACTGGTGTCCTCATTCAGTTTTGCTGCCGAAGGGTCACGTGGTATGGACAGCCTCTGAGAGACGGGCAGGAGCGTCACCAAATGGGGCTCATGAGAGCATGGATGCTGAAGGTCAGACTTTAGTGCACTGTGACATACGACTGAGTTTGCCAGGTCATGGATTTGTGGAGAACTGGTGTCACTTGAACTCACCTTTACAAATGACCCAAACAGCTTGCTACCAAAAAATCCAGAGAGTATAATTGTAATAATGTAAGCACCTTCTACCCCTGATATGGGTTCTTTGAATGCCTCATTGTAAAGTAAGAGCAATAATAAGAAATAGTAAACACAATCTGATTTTTAAAAATCAAAATTATCAAGATGACTCTTTTAAGCATGGATTTTACATAGTACTATTAACTATGAACCTTAACTTAGTGTATGTCATACTTTGGAATAGAGACAGCCCTTACTTTGCATAGTTCATATATAGATATATGTTTCGGTTACCTAATTTTAGTTAAATAACATTGGTTCCCCATCTCACAGTTCCAATTTTAGTTTTTACAGTATATAAATTGTCAGTAATTTGTATGAAGAACAAGCTCCACTGCCTCAGTCCACGAGTCACTATGTAAATAACAAATGTGTTTTGGGTACAGTAACCAATCACATCATCTCTTTCAAAGTTGGCCACTGATTGGTCACACACAGACAGCAACATGTGTAGATGTGCCTTGTCCTTGTCTTCAGAGATCTGTCTGTATGACCTTTTCTAAAAATGAGCGGGCTGGCCATCAAAATGGAAGGTGCAGCCAAGAAGTGAAAATCAGATAGAAAATAAATAGAATCACAGAAGAAGTAGCTGAGCACAGAGTCAAGATTCCAGTTTTTCAGCTAGAGGAATTTAATAAAGGCAAAATATTGAGGTAAACAAGAAAATGGTTGTGACAAAAAGGATGGATGTGTCCCAGAAGAGATGACACAGACACAAAACTCCAGGTTAAACAAGCTCTTGAAGATATTTCATGATATTAAAATGTTGGAACCTGATCCCAACTCTGACAGGAGTATGACAGTTTGCCAAGTTCCATTAAACATGCTTGCTGTGTATTGTAGTTATGCGATGAGAGAGGGAAGGCAGGCGCAGCTCAAATTATTCTCGAGAAGTTGTTTTACAAAGAAATAAAACATTTTAATTTTCAATGTTTCTAATTTTAAATTGCAGTATACTAAATAAATATGAGTTTTACTATTTTCCTTATTTCCCTATGCATGTATAACCAACAGCAAGAGAGTTTTTAAAATTTTTTATTTTCTTTTAAAGGTCACAGGACAATTGCAATTTCTCCCCCTGCCTATTAAGATTGCTTTGCAAAAATCTGGCTTGTGTGGATGGCCTTACACTGCCATGCAAAGCAAGCACTGCTTGTGTTTGCTAATAATAATGTTATGGATAATTTATTGATAAGCAAATATACATGGATTAGCAGTTGACGTTCAAACATTTTGCACAGAGAGGGCACAATTAAAACAATATGGAGACGTCTGGCTCAGAAGATACCTATTGAGGAACACAAGACAGGAAAAACGAAATGATCTCAGGCACAAGGGACTAGAAAATCCAAGTCTCACAGTGTTGCCTTCTCATCTTTTACTGGGTGTCGGCCTTTGCTTCAGGCTTCCCATCCTGGACATCCGAAGTCATCCTCATCACCCCTTACCTGGGTGTGTCCTCTAGGAGCCACGTCACCTTATTCCTCAAAAGGCGGCCCACAGAAAGGCATCGCCCGATAATGTCTTAGATATGCTGGCCCTCGGGCACCACTCCAGAACTACTGAATCAGAATCTGGTATTAATAGGATCCGCAAGGGGTTCTTTACACTAAAATGTTAGAAGCACTGGGAACTCAAAGGCCAGGCTAAGAGTGGGACTTTCTATGTCCAATCTTCAAGGACTACATACTGAAGTCCGTGTTTTGCACAAGGTCCTCATCTTAAGTAAAAGCTTCTATCCACCAGGAAAGTGAAAGGACAGGCCACAGAATTGGGGAGAAAAATCTCTGAAAAACATATCTGATAAGGAGTTTTTACCTAGAATACATCAAGCTTAACAATAAAGACAAAAATAAGTGAAAAATGGGCAAAGGGACTAGAATAGACATTTCTTTAGAGAAAAAAAAATACACAGTGACCAAAGGACACATGAAAAAAAAAAAGTTCAATGTAATTGGCCATCAGGGAAACACAAATCCAAACCACAAGGAGATACCACCACATAGCCAGTAGGGCGGGTGAAACCACAACACAGAAAGTGACAAGTGTGGACAACAGTGCACTAGCACATGGCTGGTGGGCCAGGAAGTAGCACACTTACTTTGAAGCAGTCTGAAAGTTTCTGAAAACCTAAAAATGGAGTGATTGCATGACTCGCCCATTCCATTTCTGGGTCTATATCTGAGAGAAAAAGTATGTTCATACAAAAACCTACACACGGGTGTTTGGAGCAGCATTACTCATCACAGCTGAAAAGTGAGAACAGCCCAAATGCCAGCCACCACTCGAATTAACACAAAATGTGGTATATCTACACAATGGAAGATTATTCAGTAATAAAAAGGAATGAAGCATAGATATATGCTACCATGTGGGTCGGCATACCTGAAAACTATGCTAAATAATGAAATCGGCTGGTCAAAAAAGACTGTATAAGGGAAGAAAATGTCCAAATGGGAAAGGGAACAAGGGAGGGGGAAAGGAACAGAGAGACAAGAGAACTAAGAAATGGAAGGAAAAAATGGAAACAAAGCTTTTGTAATAGGGAGGGAGGAGGGGATGAGGGGAGGGGAACGGGAAAAAAAGAAGCAACAAGGTATATCATGTACAGGTACAAATCCCCAATGATGAATGTTATCAATATGTACATCGAAAATACCATTAAAATAAAATAAAAAAAGAAAATAGAGATTTTCAAAGGCCCCAGCAGATATCCCCAGAAAAAGAAAAAAAAAAAAAGACTGTATATTCTATAATTCCATTTATATAAAATCTCCAGAATAGGCACATCCACAGAATAGAAAATAAATGGGTGACTTTCTAGCGATACAGCGGATACCCTGAAGAAACAGAAATAACGGATGAAGGGTGGAAGTTTCTTCTACAGCTGATGAAAATGTTCTAGAATTGGTGATGATAATTGCATGACTCTGGGAACATGCTAAAAAGCACTGATCTTAACACTCTGTCTACGTGGTATGGCATTTTTTAATAAAGCAGTTGAAAGAATTGGGGGTATAGAGCCCCCTCCATGATTCACCTGCCCTAAAGCTGGTTGTAATGATTCAGGTTAGAGACCGGAGCTCAGTTCTGCCCTCACTCTGGCCTGGTCCTGCTTCTGATTCTGCCTGCTGCTAAAAGAAAAAATATTTGCATTCTTGAGAAATAATGAACAAGATGATGGGCAGCTGGGTAGTGAGGTCCCTCCAGGCCCAGGGTTATAATTAACACTGCCACCAGCTCAGAAGCCGGTCCCCCATGCTCCCTACACAGCAGCCAAGCTTCCGGTCTGAGGCCCTCTCAGAGGGGATAGGGGAGCCAGCAAGGGGACCCAGTCCATGTCATGGTCTCTAAATAAGGGAAGGTGGCTGGGGAGGAAAGACCGTTAATGTGGTAGGAGTGCCACACTGAATTTCTTTCTCCTCAACTAATTGGGTTTTCATTTTAATTAGGCTAACTCCATCTGCCATCTCTTCTTAAATCCATACACTAACAGAATATGAGATTGCATCTGAACAAATTCAAACTTTCTATCTGGATGGCTTTGAACAGCAAAAAGTACAGTGAAGTTAGAATGTGACAGGGGCCTGCCTAATTAATAATTCAATTAGCTGAGCTACTATGGGTAGTTTACATTTTATTTATGGTACTTCCCCCTGCATAAGTTAGCCCAGAGCAACATGTTAGCAAAACACTAGGAATGATGTTTCCATAGTCCCCAGAGCTTCCCAGGACATCAGCCACTAGGAAAAGCCAGACAGAAATCTGCATGCATGACTCAAAGCTCTCAATTCCCGCTGCTAGTTACTCACGCTGCTTCAAAAAAGAGAGGACTCTCAAATATCTAGTTTAACATAAATATGTCTGTTCCCTGTGCACTTTCCAAACTTTAAATGCTGCAAGTCCTTTCCAGACTCCCAGTTAAAAGGAAAAACAAGGTTAATTGCTCCAGCCCTCCCAAAAGTCAGGCGCAGACTAGCAAATATGTCCACACACCACCCCACAAGTACAGACGCCTGGCTTTCATGTTTTTGAGTGGCGTACGTTTCTTATCATGTACCTGGCAAGCTCACCCGCTGGGTCCTGCAGCCATGTCTAAGCCCACAGCTATCCCCTCTCACAGTACTTTGGGTCGATACATAATTCAGACCTCCATGGATTTCAACTGCAGTGGCCACTCTGTAAATAGTCCAGGGTTCCGGAAGGGGCTGTTTGAGCACTAGGGGCAATATACATAAACTATGAAATAAAAGGGCATAATTTGTTATAATGTGCTTCCTTTTCTTTCCTTTTTCTTTTTGTTTTGTTTTTAGGATGGCTTTAAATTTTCATGGCTCTTATAAGTTAAACAAAGATATAGTAAAGAGTTTGAAATGAGACCCAAATGGGAAAAGACAAAGGAATACTCTCCCTCCTCCCGCTCCTGTTGGAGTTCTGAAGGACTTCTTCGTCCTGCTGCATCTGGGCCAACCACCCCCACACTTTCCAACCCTTCCCAAGAACTGACTGCATCTCAGCCTGTTCTCTCTGGGCCCTGCCAGAAGGGAGCCCTCCTGTGTGCCTGGGACCACCCACAGACTGCAGGCTCTGTTTAGACAGGAGGGCCCAACTGCAAAGAGGGAACATCTTGCCTGTTTCCAAGAGGTGGGTGAGTCACCTTGGTTCAAGCAGTCAGCTTCCTGTAGCAGTTACGCACCCTCGCCACGACTACCTCACACGGCCGGAGTCTGCTGGCACCTACAGCAGAGGTGTCCATGCTTGGCGAGGTTTATAAACATGCAGACTTCCAGGGCCCGCCCCCAGAGGTGCTGATGCAGTAGCCCTGGCCTGGTACCTGCCCATCTACAGCCTGTAAGTTTCCCAGGGGTACAGATGGACTGCCAGGGTTGAGGACTACTGGCCTGGAGCCAGGTAACCAAAGGGAGGACCCTCAAAGGAGTGAGAAGAGGTGGACATACAGGACAAGACATGTTTCTTAGCATGGCTATTATGAGCTTCTTTCTGGGTGCCCTTTGAAAGAGGATCTGCATCCTGGAGTACATTGGTCAGGAGAACAGGATTTTCAAAAAGTGAAATCTTTGGAAATAAACAGACCTGGCATCCAAGTTCTCTGAAATGGACAGACCCAAGTTCCAATTCTTCCTCTTTACTTGGGAGCTGAGGAATCCTGGGCAAGCCCGAGCCTCAGTGTCCTCCTCCGACAACTAGGGATGGTAAGACCAAGGATGACAAGGGTGATCACCAACAATCACACTGTGTGCACTGCACCGTGGACCAGCCACGGTTCTAACCTCTCAGGCATCTGCTTGCTGACATGCTGTAAGTATTATGTCAGATATGACATGCTTAGCACCCTGCCTTACACATTGTGAGAGAGAAGCTACTGTCAGGGATTTATGACCTTATGTGGCTGGAAAGGTGACAGCTCCCACTGTGTCTTTGTAGAGGACCAGAAAGCGTCACTGGTGTCCATCCAGCAGCTTCATGGCCAGCCAATCCCCTTCTGTCCTGCCCTTGACCTACTTTCTGACGCTGCCCTGTGATATACACCTGTGGCTTCTGGCATGAAAGGTTCTGATTAAAATAAAACTATTCTTGTGGAACAGAACACTCTCTTGTTAGACTTGGGATATAATACTTCTGATATAATTTATTTTTCTAGCCAATTATTTAGTGAGATCCTAAAGAGTTTAGGATAAAAAAAGAAGTCAAGGGAAAGCAGAAGTCAAGAGTGTAAACCGGGGTAAAATTTGCATATCCTTTCAAGTTAAGGATCTCAGGATCACAGGCACCTTAGAAGAACTGTTATAATCCGGGTGCTCTCTCTCCAGAAATCCCATGTGGGCAGGCAACAGAAAATGTTCCTGCAGGGGACTCATTCCACTGAAGGCTGTCAGGCAACGCCCTGGGCAGACGGCTTCTACGTTAAAAATCCACCCTTCAGATCAAGGGCTGGCAAGCTCCTTCTGTAAAAGGCATTGTAGGTCCTGCAGTCTCTGTCACAAATACTCTACTCCATCACTGAAACAGCAACAGACGATGACTAAACAAATAATATAGCTGTGACTAAACAAATAATGTAGCTGTGTTCTTGTGTTAGTCAGCTTTCTGTTGCCATGAAAAATACCGCAGAAAATCAACTTAAAGGAGGAGCCGCTTATTTTGTCTCAGGGTTTCAGAGGTTTCAGTCCATGGTCACTTGAGCCTCTGGGGCTACAGTGAGGCAGAACATCCTGACAGAAGCACAGAGGGGAGGAAGCTGCTTCCTGTAAACAGACCCTACCCCCAAAGTTTCCATCTTCATCCAATGGCTCATTAAGTTATGAATTCAAAAGTGGATTAATCCACTCCTGAGTCAGAGCACTCACTGCCACTTATGGCCCAGAGGCCCCACCTCTGTACACTGCTAGACTGGGGACCCGACCTTCAACACATGTGTGTCTGAGGCCGCTCACTAAGACCAAACCGGAACAGTTCCAATGCGTCATTTGTTAAAACATGGCAGTGGGGTGGACCTGGTCCAGGCTGTAGTTTGTTGACCCTTGTTTTAGAGGTTTGGCCTAGCCCAGCACATCAGCACCCACTCAGGGTACATGTGGGGCCTGAGCCATCCATGCAGTGAGCAGACAGGTGAGAAGGCCTACTGCCCGGAAGTCCCCTCCATCCTTGCTGAGCAGCATCGCAGCTTAGCATTCTTGACATGTAGGACCAAGGCGGTTCCCAGAAGGTCTTCCTACCTGGCATCCAGAGCTGGTCCCATCTCAGGGAATCCACCATGGGCTGTGCGTATAACCCCTCCCATGTGAAGGACCCTATCTGAAGAGGAACGTTTTACCCTGGAAAATGAGCACCAAATACATGCATAGGATTGGAAAGAAAGTGGTATTGGTTCATGCTACATAAGTCTTATAGGGGATGGAGAAAGAAAAAAAAACATAGACTGAAAATTCAAAAGCAGGCCTGGGTTGTCCCAAGTAATTAGATGAATTCCCTAAGTGAAGCTGCCATAGGTTAGAAAATGGCCTTATTAGTTTTGACAAATTTCATTAGAAAATGCCGCGTCTTTACATGCAACATGATTAAAGCATAATCCGCAGACAGCAGGAAGAGAACAGTCACTCCATTTTCCCCTGAGGTCATGTTTTTTTAAAGAACCTTTTAAATAATATACACGGCTGTAATCAGACGCTACCGAAAGATAGATGTGACACTATTAACTGCGGCGAAGAGCCCATTTCTGGTCCCTCGTCTGCCGGAATTGCCCTGTCCACACACGGGATGGACACGCGGGATGATAATGAAACCTGTTTCGTGCTGACAGCAGCTTTCCTAGTGAACATGTTGCCGCGGGCTGATCTGCGTATCCTTAGCTCTGACTTACTCTCGGAGAAGCCTGTGAGAGGGCTGTGGCTGAGGTCACCCTGCCAACCAGACAGAAAGAAAAAAGTCACTTGATTCAAAAACCTTTCGTATTTTTCAGCCCAACTCGCAATGCTCTATCTTCATCTCCTGAGGAATCTCTTTCTGATGTAAACTCTTACTGTTGACCTGGGTGGGGGAGGGGAGGCTGGTTTCCAACCAGATAAAACTGTTAACTCAGGCACAGTAACTTAAGGAAAAGGAGCCTGAACCCCCAAACCACACAGGACAGGATGAGCACACGTAGTGGCCAGTTCAGTCTGTGACGCAGATTTTTCAGTCCTCGTACACATATCCAGGGGCCGCACCACAGATTTCTAAATGAACTTCCGCCGCTAATGTCACAACTGTCAATTCTTGAGTTTACTCAATTTCAAAACATTCTAAGGAGCTTCAGACTGAACAGTGGACTCCGGCACTCTAAGACGTGAGGAGTGTCAGAAGAATGCATCCTTCAGGGGCAATTTTAATTCACAAGGTCAGCGGCCTCTCTCTTGAAAAGACGCATTTGTCTCGGCTGTGAGCACTGATTTATTCATTTGCTGATGTTGCCCAAAGAATGCTGGAGGAAGCAAGCCTTGCACTAGAGAAATATTCTGCTTGGTGAAGAGAACGTCTCTTTTCTGCATGAAAACAAACCGAAATGCCCCACCACAGTCTTTCTCTAGAGGTGAGTCTGAGAGCTGTCCCTGTGTCCTTGGCAGCTGCAGATGCTGTGGGCTTGGACACCTCGCACCAGGAAAAGAGCTCTGCCCTGCATGGAAAGCCATGTTTGGCTTTGTCCTGCGAGATCCCATGGAGTCTCCTAATTAGGATGATGCCTGGAGAACATCAAGAGGCCAAACATTTCCTGGCTGTGCAGCAGCAGCTGGGCTTGCTAAGGCGCTCTCCTTGTGTGTAGGTGAGTCACTTTCAACGACAGCCAGAGCCACCAGCTGCAGAGCCCACGCGTGGCCACCGACCTCGGGAGACTGTGCCTCCTTCCTGAGCGCACAGCACATACACCCTGGATCGCAGCCCTCCAGGGGCTTGGTGTGGCTCCAGGGCAGGAGTCCCGCACCAGGTAGGACAGCTTCCTCCGGCACCGCCATGTCAGAAACCCTAAGGTGCTCTTCTGAAAGCTGATGCATGAGGCCGCTGGCTGGCCAAGGTCGTCATCTTGAAGTACACTGGGAGTCAGGATTCAGAGTTGGCACCCAGGACGCTGAGTCCCTGTCTCCTTGGTTCCAGGGTATTATCCCATCACCCACAGTCTGCTCCTTTTCTCTCTCTGCTTCCCTTTCCTCCCTTCCTCCCCAACCCACCCTACACCTTTCCATCAACCCTCTAAGTGCCTTTGGATAAAGCAGCACGGGCTTTCCTTCCTGGTCTTTAATCTGTCACTAATTGGGATCAGTACTTTCCAGTTACATAAAGAGTGCCTGTGTGGCTTTGTAACATATGCTGACGAATTATCTGGCAAACACATCCTTTTGTAGCGGCAAACGGCACTGTGGAGGACCGTAGCGCTGGCAACCAAATATGTACGCTCTTAACGAAGCCACAGAGATAAGAAATCCATCTCCACACTGGCGGTGGGCTCTAGGGAGCCAAAGTCATATTAAAAATGAAAATAGCGATCTATTATATAGGAGGGATGGTTGTCGGAATGGTTTCCAGATGGATCCAGGAGGCCGAGGGAGAGGTTAACTGAAGAATTGTGCACAGCTCACAGGGAGAGTGCTGTTCAGCCACAAACAATTCACTGTGGAGGACTCTGCCCCAGCCTTACGGATGTAATTAAGATTTTAGTGTTCCCTGAAGCCAGACAGGGCACCAGGCTAGATGACAGTAAAGAATTAAAATCACTGTCACTTGGGAAGACAGAAGGCTTCACTTATCAACTCAACAAAGATAACTGTGAACCTACTATGTGCCAGGCACCATCTTAGGCCTCTAGGTTACATCCCTGCATAAAACAAAGATTTCTGCACTTATATTCAGTGGTGGGGATGGGAATTAGATTTAGCAAGGGTAGACTAAATAGATAAATTACACGATGTGTTAGAAAGTGTTAAGTTCTTTGCATAAAAGAAGAATGGAGAATTGAAATTTTATGTGGATTCCCAAAGTAGTTAAAGGTTAGGTTTGAAGGAAGTAAAGGTTTTCCGGGCAGAAGGAACAGCTGATGCAAAGGTCCCGAGGCAGAAGCAGGCTCACCATGTTCAAGGAACTAGACAGTCCAATGTCCTTGCTGCAGAGCAAGCCCAGGAAAGTGAGGTGCAGATGAGAAGTGAGAGGGCCCTCGGGGAGGGCAAGGGATGGACTGTGGTTATGCGGTGACTCAAAGCCATTGAAGGACTGTGGTTCTAGACTGAGAGAATGAGGAAATGAATGAGGGAGTCCCAGCGGAGCTGGTGTGCAGGGGTCAGAGGATGCACACATTTTAAGGTAGAGCCAACAGCTGAGCGTGAGTGACAGAGACAGAGGAGTCAAGGATAAGCTCAGTTTGGGGCCTTGAGAACAATGGGATAAGTGGAATTTCTACCACTGGCCACAGCTGGAGTGCAATTTAAAGAGAAGACTAAGAGCCCAACTTGGGATGTGTTAACCTTGAGATGTCTGCAAGTCATCGGGAGGCAGCATGGAGACAGCCACTGACGGTGCCAGACTGAGTTCAGGGCCAGGTCTGGACTCAGTGTGAGGAATGAGGAGTCTGGCACCCACATGTGCGTTTCCAGGTTCACGGGGACCACACTTTCCGAGGCCTCACTGGCCAGTGCGGGTCACACAAACGTGAGAGGCAGCAAACTCCTGCACGCCTGCATCACAGCAGAGCAGGGGAGAAGCCAGCACAGCATCATGGGAAAGCTGGTTGTGGGCCAGTCAAGAGAGCGGACAAGATGACTCCTGATTATCTGAAAATTCTATCGGCGCTTCTAGACAAGGAAGACAATGTAGAAACCTAGACGAAGTCGAGAGCCCCGGAATGAAGTTCTCCCCAACTATTCTCAACTGGATGTGTATTTCCTGTGCCTACTAAGTGCTTGGGTCTCCCCTAGAGAAGGCACCTCCTTGGAAGTCTCAGGAGTCACAAAGGAAGCAGCCATCTCTTTACCATAGGAAGCACTTTATTTATTTATACCTCTCACAACACTCTTCTCTTCATATTTTTACATATTGATTGATTGGTACTTTGTCTTGTTTCAGAGAGAATTTAAGGCAGCTCATGAGGATACATAAAATACAAGATGGCATAAATTAAAAATAGGAACAAAAGGAAAAGAAAAATGAGGACAGGGACGTGAAATGGATCCAAGAACGACGCTAAATTGCATACCAAAAAGACGTATGGGCCACAAATTTGGCTCTAAGTTTATAGCAGTCGATGTGGAAAAGGAAAAATTATACAATTACACAACTCACTGTGTCCAAAAAGTAAAATCGGCCCAAGAGCCCTGGAAAAATTAAAACACTCACATGCAATCTGAATGACATCATTCTATCCCTGCTTCCCTTTGGGGACCACACTCATGACCTGCCTGTAGTAGCAATTCACCAAGTACCAGGAACAGGTGAGAAACAAACTCATCTGCCATTCAGCTGTCATCCATCTACTCCCTCACACCACGACTATCTTCTGAGCAGAAAGTATGTGTGCGGCAGGCACTGAGTTGGGAGATGGAGACAGACTGATGCAAGAAGCAAGTGGTTGTTTCCCAAGTGGTTCTTGCACTATCTATAGCAGGCGAGTGTGACAAAATGTGAACAAACCAATAAATCATAAAGTGCATCATGCTCTGAAGAGATCACACAGAGATAAGATGTAAGATACAGACTTTGGATAGGTGTGCTCAGGCAGGGCCCCCCTGAAGAGGTGATGATGGCTAAGATCTAAAGCAGGAAGGGATTTTCAGGAGCCCTTTGCTAAGGTCCTGAGACACAAAATATTCAGCCTGGCCGAAGTTTAACCAAGCACAGGTGGAGATTGTGGTGGCTCGAACGCGGTAGGCAGTGTAGGTAGGATCAGACCCGCCAGGACCAGGAACCCATGTGATAAAGCAGGGTTAATCCTAAATCGCGAGAGGGTTTTAAACCAGGGAGTGGTACTCAATGAAAGGTGACTCTGGCTGTACCTTGGAAAGTGGACTGGAAGAGGAGGTGCAGTCAGATCAGCGAAGAAGCTACTGCTGGCATGCACTAGGGCATTGAAAAGAGGAGAAAAGGCGGGAGGCTGGTTGGATCTAAACTGAAGAGAATTTAGAATCACCCAGATTTGACAGGTAGGCTGGACAACTTGAGAAACAGACAAAAGGAGACATCAAGCATAGCTGAGGCAGCAATGATAACAAGTCACAGTGGCCATAGCACCAGCTAATGGAAACTGAGGCCATACTAGGTGCGAGTGCCCTTGTGCCAACATCTCACAGCTCTGTGTGGCTGGCAGTATTGTGCCAGTTAATTTGATTGTCAACTCAACTGGATAAAGAGACTCCCGAGGAAGTGACTCGATTTTGGGAGGCTGTATCACCGGTCTATCAATCCACTAAAGTGTCCCTAGGGGAGTGACATTGGAGGGTAGATCGCTTGCCTGTGCTCTGCTTCCTGGCCACCATGAAGTGAGTAGCTTTGTTCTCCCACGCCCTTCCTCCATGATGTTCTTGCCTTGGAGCCAGCCAACTAAATCCTCTGAAATCTGAGCCGAAATAAAGCTCCTTTGAGTTGCAGATGTTGAGTATTTTGTCCCAACAAGGCAGAAGCTGACCAATACAACTATTATCACCCTCAGCTTACAGAGAAGGGAGGAATATGAAACACACAAGATCACAAAGACCATGCGTGTAAGTATTAGCTCTGGGGTGGCACGGTGGGTGTGTGCATGTGGGTTCACACCAGCAGTCGGAGCTCCAAGGTGGGGCCCTAGTATTTACCCTCTAGGAAGCCGCAGGGCGACTCTGCATTACAGTGATGGAGGTGTGCCCTGGATGCTGAAGAACCATAACATCCTGTGTCTCCAGTAATAAAAAAAATGTTCAAAATATACAGAAAAGCTGACAAAATGAGATTAATTGTTTCTTGTTTGTGTTTTTGCCTTTGTCAAGTTCTTGGGTTTTAGTATATGTGCTGTGGAAGCGAGCACAAGTTCTTGGGTTTTGAAATTGAGCCACTTCTTCCCGGGTTCTTCTTTGAGCACGTGGTGAGAGGGCAGCAGGGCAGAGCTACAGGAGGAGGACAGAACACACTCAGTGAATGTTCTGACATCTTTCTTAGAAACTCGGACCAGGGTGGAGTCGGCAGATCATTCAAGGGTAAAAGTGCAAGGTTTGGAATGCTTCCCAAATTTAGAAGTCTTACTCCAAATCATTCTAGAGCAACAACTTCCCAGGTTTTACCAGGCCCCAAGAAAATCCTTTCTTGGGGCTAGGTTGATTGCTCTGTCTGAAAGTTCCTCCTGTATCTAACTTGGGTCTCACAAGCTGTAATTTAAACTCATTTCCTCTTCTACTGCTAGTGAATAATCAAGCGTCACCCTTGATCTTCTTTGAGGCAATCCTTCACACTGAATAAAAATATAAAAGACTTTCCTGTAGTTGGTAGAAGAAAAAAGAAAGGAATACATAAACTTAGCGAAAAAAAACATAAAAGGGAAAATGGCTCTCAACTTTCATTCCCAAGAGTTGTCCTCTACGAAAATATAACTTGATTTATCATATGCATCTGGACCGAAACTTGGAACTGTAATTATGATTAGAATTATTGAACTTCGGAAGTGGAAGGAAAGAGCAGTGACAATTAAAAGCACACATGGTTTAACAACTGTTCCCTGTCATGTAACTGGTTTTCTCATTTCCCCCTCAGCCATCCACGGAAGGAACTGGTGTGCCCTTCTGGACCCAGGTGAGGAAACCAAGACAGGAGGTTCCAAGATGCCCGCGGTCACACTGGCCTCTGTGAAAATGACAGATCTGATGGACCCACAGCTTGGTGGAGGTGCGTTCAACCAGGGACAATTTCACAGCTCCCCAGCAGGGGACATCCAGGAACGTGTGTGGAGATAGTTTTGGTTGTTGCAGAGGGAAGAGGGTGGAGCTGCTAGCGGCACTGCAGATTGAAAGCAGGGATACCGTTAAACACCCCGAAGTGTGCAGGGTGGGCCCTCAACAATGATTATACAGGATAAAACAGGTGGAGAGATCCTGCCTTAGAAAAGTCTCCAGCCAAAGTCTTCTTTTTGACAGATGGAGAAATACAAGCTCAGGGATTTAGGTACAGAAAGGTATTTATTCTTCCCAAGTTAATAATTTGTTTGATTATTATCTTCAGCTACCTAGAGAGAGTTTACCTTCCTATAGCAGAACACATCTGGTCCGTTTTGCACAGCATTTCACAGAACTAGTGAAATGTTTTAAAAAGTAAGCATTCAAGGAACAGGGGTGACTCATTTCCTCCTACAGCCAGATGGAAATCTTGCTTTGAATGTGCTTGAGTATTGCTGTCCGGTTCTCAGAGCAGCAGGCGAGATTCAACCGTGAATATGTCAGAAGGACAGCTACCTGGGAAATGCACACGGTGGCTACCACCAGAGGATCGGTGCTGGACGGCCTGGCGTTAAATCCCAGCTCTACCTTTGATTAGCTGTGCAATCTTGGGCGAGTTATTCAAACTCTTTGGGCCTCAGCTTCCTCATATGCAAAATGGGGATACTAAGTTTGTATTCCATAGGGTTAGCGTGATGAAATGAACAAGATGGTTAGTACGATGCCTGATTTAAGTATTTGCTGTGCTCGAGAATTATTGGACAACACACACTACATCGAGCTATCATACCACGGTGCCTTATTTACTGTCCCAATGCCACAGTGGCAGTACTGTTCCTTCTTCCTCTTACTAATGGGGAAACCAAAGCTTTCCAAGACTAAAGACTGCACACGAGGGTACTCAGGAGGTGTGTGGTGGCCCCCGAGCAAGAACACAGGTGCACTTAACTCCGCTTGGAGTGTCTAACCACTGAGCAATACTGCCTCGGTCTGACTTTCACCTGGGGAACCACAGCAAACTGTGAGCCAAGAGTGTTCTATGGCGTATCAGCTTCTCTCTAATGGAGCTGAACAACACACACTCTCCTTGACTTTACTGTTGGTTTCTGGCTGCTGCATTTGTATCTAGGCTGTCCACTAAGTGCTATAGTGTGAAGCCAAATACAGAGAGCATCTCCAAGGATACCCGCTGGGATGCCTTCTGAAGAGCATCTGGTCTGCCCAGGCCCTGCAGGACGGAGGAGGGATTGTATGAGCCACATACATTTTAGGGCTCCCAAACAGGGCAGCTCCTCACAGCTTGATGACCTGCCGGCACAGGTTGAGAAGCCCTGGGCTGAACAAGGCATCTGTCCATCCGAGGCCAGGTGTGCACACTGGCAGGAGTCTCTGCTTTGACAGGCCCCAGCATCACACCTTTTCAGCCCTTTCTGCAGAAACTCCAGGGATGGATGTCTGATGTTCAAAGTCAAAGGCTGCAGGGCCCTCAGGGCTGCTCAGGAGTACCAGATGGAGGCTCTTAAACAGCAGAGCTGGCCACAGGCAGTGGACAAGAAGGAACCAGTGTGCCTTTGGCTCACCACTGAGCGCCCAGGTCATACAGCATCGGGGAGCTCTGGGGGCCTAGCAAGTCACAGATCCTAAGCACAATTGCCACAGCACACAGGGGATGCCAGCTCTGGTACCAAGACAGGAAGTCTGGAAAGAGCAGTACATCTCATGGGTTCCAGGTGGCACATGGAGCACTGGAACCAGGTTTGCAGGGACACGAACACTGAGAACTTTGCAGAACTAAATAGGACCCTGGCTAAGAGGCACAAAGACATTGTTAAATTAAGTTATTCCTGCTCCTTCTACCTCTCTCTATATTATGTTCTTACTCTTTTATTACTTTAAAATACCTTCTCTAATTAGATGCTCAATGCATAAAACTAAAAATAAAAAATCTTTAAAGAACAAATTTATATAATATACAAATCATGCATAATCTTGCTACCCAGGATCACCTGTTTTAAGACTTTTTTTTTTTTTTTTGTGGTGCCGGAGATCGAACTCAGGCCCTTGTGCTTGCAAGGCAAGCACTCTAATCACTGAGCTAAATCCCCAGCCCCTTTAAGAATTTTTTGCTTATAGATCTATGGTGCATCTGTCTATCTATGTACTACATGTAACATATCACACACATATTTTGTAATACATTCAGTAATTTTTTCCAGGAAGACGTTAAATCTAAAAATTCTTACAAAGGGCACATCCTGGGAGAGGTAAGGTTTCTCCCCTTAGCAGCATATCATAAAATATATCCTTTCCTTTCCAATACACTGCACATATACATACATAGTTCAACATAGTTCAACATATAATTTCTTTAGGTCCTTAAAATCCTAGGACAAGTACACAGCCGGAAATTGAATCCAAGAACTAAAATCAGCTGGCTAAGGAAAGAAGCTAGTTTGACATAGTGCTCAGAGCAGGCTTGTGCTCCTGCATCAAACCAGCTTTCATTTCTCAAGAACGAGGATCAGCAAACTGTTGCAGTGAAGGGCCAGGTAGAAGGTACTTTAGATTCTGCAGGTCACACAGTCTCCGTAGCCAGCTATCCAACTCTGCCACTGCAGCAATAGAGAAGCCAAGATGACATGTAACCAAAGAGATGTGGCTGTGCGTGAATGAACATTTATGGACACTGTAGCTTGAATTTTATGTAATTTTTACATGTCATGAAATATTGCACTTACAAATTTAAAAACTATTTTTAGCTTCCGGATTCAACAAAAGCAGGCAGTGAATGAGATTCAATCCTCAGATGATTAGCTAATGACTGCTGACCCAAAACACTGGTCTATCTTTTTTTCCAAATACATCTTTCTTTGTAGACTTTAGGTCATTTTATTCTTGAACTACAGGAGAAAACTGGCTAATTCCGTGGCATTTCTATGTCTCAGTGTACTGATAGTCAAAGAGTAAGGAGACCTTAAAAAAAAAATCAGCCAACTACTGGGGCCAGCAACTGAAAAGACAAGGATGAGGGGAATGTCAAATAATTATATGAACTGACTTTGGCAGAGCACTTATGGTGTGCTAGGCACCAAGCTGAAGGTTTTGTATTTAACTCATGAAAGGATTGCACAAGTATTAAGTAAGTAAGGACAGGAGAGATGAGCTGCAACCACGTCCTCTCTGCTTCCCGCCACAAAGCCCCGTCTCCCTTGTGCCACAGGCCCATGTGGCTGTGAGGCCCCCCGGCTTTTGCTGCACAGTCCAGGCTGATGGAGCAGCTTTGCCAGGATCATGGCCAGGCTCATGGCAGGGAGCAGGGAAAACAAACCACACTAAGGAGTGACCCACACTCCTCCTTCACAACTCATCAGCCAATGCACATCAAAGTATCATATCTGAGGTCAAAAGGCCTCACACACAAGGTTCTTCTGGAGGTGTGGGAACATAAGTGCTTGTGAGAATAACAGAGTCTATGACAGTAAGTTATTTTACCTTTACATCAATCCCTTAGGATATAAATTTCCCTCCATTTTGTAGATGTAGAGAAACCAAGGCCCAGACAGCTAAACATTTTCTTAGGACATGCAGCTAGTAAGTATAGAACTTAGCCATGACCCTAGATAATCTAACTTCAGAATCTACAGTCGAATTCCTAGAGTCCTCTGCTTTCTGCAAACACCAGATGGATACACTAACCTGAAAGTCATCTGCAAGATGTATTCATAACTACTACACTGACCAAGAGAATCGGACCATAATCCCAGAATCCACCATAATGAAGTTTATCTGCACTATGCCCGGAAGACATTGAGGTAAGTGTTGGAGAGATGGGTTTTCTTCCTAAAAATAAAAATATTTAACCAATCCAAATGATTAAGACTTGGAAAATCATCACCGTACAAAATAAAACCAATAAGACTGAACTCAAGTAATGTTGTGTTCTAAGAAACTATACTGTCACAGCTCTGGCCTGACCAGTGGCATTCACAGTTCACTACCCTGGCGTAAGGGTAAGTTCTGCGTGAGCAAACACTGGACAAAGGAGGAAGAGCAGAGAGAAGGTTCCCACGGACCTGCGCTGGGTGGTTCCTTCCTCTGTCACCACAACCAAACAGTGCCCAATGAGTCATTATTACAACCAACACCCAGCACCCGTAGACACCCACTGGCTGTGTCTTGTCTTGCAGAAACTGTCCCCATAACTGTGGCTAAGGTGGCCCATCCGGTTCCTGAACTTACTGAGCATTCTCATAGGTGAAGCTCTTGGCTAAGCTCTTTACAAAGATACTCCTGAAACCTCCGGAAGGCAGACATTATCATTCCATTTTATAGATGAGGAAACCAAGGCTTAGTGAGGTTCATTAATTTGCGCAAGGTCACACAGCTAATCAGCTAATAAGTTGCAGGGCCAAAACTCAAATCCAGATTTCTCTAACTCCAAATCATGTCTCTCTCTCTTTTTTTCCCCTTAGTACATGTATGTAGTACATAATGTTTTTCCTTGTAGAGAATTAGGGCATGTACATAATACATCTGAATTTGGTTTCATCCCCTTTCCCTTCCCTCCCTCTCTCCTCCCTCCAGCTCATGATTCCCTTTTTGTCTTGTATATGTCTGCAGTTTTTTTTTAAAGCACATTAGGAATCATGCCATATACAGTATACCCAAAAGCTCGCCGAAAGAGTCAACAGCAATTTTTGAGTACATAAGTCAGCGATTCAGACAAAATCTTTAGTCAGAAAGAAATGACAGCGTGTGTGTATATAAAATCCTAAATCATATGTCATCCATAAACCAAAGGAATAGTGGCTTCAAAAAGAGAAATTGTATTTCTGCTTGCACAGTGGTCTGCAGGCTAGGGCTGAGTAGAGACTGCACGGTCTCTGGGACCCAACCCCTCCTTCCCATAGCACCTCCATCTGTACAGTGTCACCCCAACCCACAGATCAGAAATGGCTCCTCGCCGTCACCACAGCCACCTTCTGTCTGTTGGAGAGAAAGGAAGAAGGAAGGAGGGCTCTCATGGCCCAAGGCCCTGGCCCCACCTGCTGCCGGGGAGGCCAGGGAATGCACTCTATCCTGTACCCCTCCTAACTCTGGAGC
The DNA here is from genome assembly GCA_004026905.1 of Hystrix cristata. Lineage (NCBI taxonomy): Eukaryota > Metazoa > Chordata > Mammalia > Rodentia > Hystricidae > Hystrix > Hystrix cristata. The sequence goes on from PVJO010002616.1 coordinate 111,058, forward strand.
AAAAGTGCGGAGAACAAACCCAGGAGGCAAGCAGTGCCTGGCCCAGGGCACTGGGCAGTGGGGTTGTCAGGTTGTCAGACACAAAAGAAGCAGCTCTGTTCCTTCTTCTATGGGTGCCCTGACCTTCCAGCCACCCAAGCCCTGTGCTGGGGAAGGAAAGTCTGGCAGTGACAGGGGGGCGCTCTCAGGACAGCAGAGGGCAAGGCAGAGAGGAGAGAAAGGAAGTTCCCCTGCTTATCCTCCCACTTCAGGTAACATTGCTCAGCGCCACGCCTTGCACAGCAGTGCAGTGCTTGGAGTACACGGCTGAGGGCTGGGAGCGAAGCAGGCCCACTTCAGGAGGGCTCTCCCTCGGAGGAGCTGCCGCCTGGAAGCCGGGCAGGGCATGGTTCCAGGCCGAGCTCTGCACAGATCCACACCCCACACGAGCCTATGTGGGCAGGCATGATTTCCGAGCACCGTCACTGGGCCATGGCTCACCAGTGATGCCTTCCTTCCCAACACAGGCAGCCACTTCCATTCTTGCTTTCAGTGGGGGGAAATGGCATCTACCCTAGGGCACTGGCCTCTCGGATATCGGGAGCTTTTCAGAAATATTAAAAAGTGGTCAAGTGGGCAATGAAAGGAATCTTTTAAAGGGCTTCTTGGGGATTACCATGCAGAGGAAAATAATTGCTATAATAAGGCAGGTAATTTCAGTGTGCCAGGTACTGTGTTTAAGTGACACAGATAATTATGAAAACACACACACACACACACACACACACACACACAAAAGCATGCTTTTATCCTCAAACAACCCCATTTTACAGAAAAAGAAACCGAGGCCCAGAGAAGATGTGTGAATAGCCTCAAATATGCCCTAGCCAGTACGTGTAAGGACCAGGGTTTGAACTCAAGCCTCTCTGGCTCCAAAACTATGAAACAATGCTAGCGCCTGAGCACAATGGTGCCACTGCCCCCCACCCCAACACTGCCACAGTCGATGAGGGGCCTTGAGCAGCAGAAAGTGTTTAAATACAGCAGGGTCACACCGGTGTGTCAGCGGCATTTCCAAGCAGTTGCACTAAACTGTCTTTATAAAGAGTCGCAAGGTAAATGAGCTCATCATTTCAAGGAATGTTCTGGTAAAGCCTTTTGTAAATATGAGAGTCCTTTTGCACAGTGTGTACCTGAGGATGTTTGGCACATTTCCAGACACGGTATTCAGTAACTTTCAAAGCGGGGAGGTGTCTGCATCTGTAGTTCTTTCAACTCTGTCCTCTGTGGTGGCATTATAATCAGTCAGGAACTGACTGTCTCATTTCTGCATTACCCAAAAGACTTACTGTTCTCGGGAGCAGGTCAGAGAAGGGAGGCAGCAACCTGCCCGCATGTACCACATGGCAGGGGCAGCAGGCAGTGAGCTCCAACCAGCCGTGCTGTGTTGCGGGCCAACACGAAACCCCCAACTCATTCACATTAGCAACGACCCCATTCTTGAAGAAAATCTACGTGATGCCAGCACACACATCTGCGAGCGGATTGTTGCCTGTAGCCGCTATTCTGTAGCCACTGTCACGAGTTAACAGAGGCTTGGGTATTTTGTGAATTCTCTTGATTTTGGCAGTAACATGGATTAGAAAAGACATGAAAAAAAGAAAAGAGAAAGAAAGGACATGGTGGTGATAAAGTACAGCGTTCTTAGGGTCGGGCTGGATCTAGACTATACTCCTGGCTCTGACACCAGCTGTGTGACTTTCCGTGACCTCTGAGCCTCTCTGCAGTGCCATGAGTGTAACGTTACACCTACAGCGTGCGTGTGAGGATTAACCATGACTGAGCATAGCACTTAATACATGACAGCCAATCTCACAAATATTTGTATTTTGATCACAAATATATGTAGAGCTCAACCCCTCTTCTTACACTTGAGGAACGCTCCTGTAAGGTGACTGTTTTTGTTCAGGCACCCAAATCCAGCCACAGAAGTCGCACCTGTGCCACCGAATCATGACAAGGGAGAAGTAAAAGGACTGACTAAGCCAATCACACCAGACCGCTGCACAATATGGCTTGGCTTCTGTGTTAGTCCGCTTTGCACTGCTGGGAGAAGATACTGGAGAAAAACAACTTAAAGGAGGGAAGATTTATTTTGGCTCATGGTTTCAGAGGTGTCAGTGCATGGTTAGTTGGCTGCATTGCTTTTAGGCTTGTGGGAATGCAGAAACATTATGGTGGAAAGGTTTGGCAGATGGAAACTGCTCATTTTGTGGCAGTAGGAGTCAGAGAGGTGGAAGAGCCAGAGAGAAGGGCACTAGGATAAGGTACAGTCTCCAAGGTCATACCCCTGACCCAACTGTTTCCATCGCCTCCCAATAATGCCATCAAATTATAATCTCATTAGTGCATTCATCAGTGGTTGAATGTGGAGCCTAATGATCCAATCATTTCCCAAAGCCCACCAGGAAACAAGTCTTCAACACAATGAGCCTTTCTGGGAGACATGCTGGACCCCACCCCTGAGTAGCTCCTTCTCTTGGAAAGTTTAGAAGACCTGTAGATAGCTCATACTGGGCCACAAAAATCATTGTAAGTATAGGGACCTCAGGCATCATTTCCCAAACTCCTAACATTATGGATGAGGAAATTGAGTCCCAGACAACTGAGGGTCATGCACAGTTAGAGCAAAGCCCACGGCTGAGACAAACAGTCACGTGTGACCCAGTGATTTACCCTTTATCCCGCCAGGTCCCACTCAGATGGCACCTGCAGTCTACAATGAGGGTAAAATCATGGACTCACTTAATCCCGTTTCAAAATCATGCTTGTCCAGCAGGTCTGAGACAACCCCCGAGATACGCTGTGACACAGAGCAGCCACTGGAAAAACGTTTCTTCTTTAATAAGCTCTGGCAAGGTCTGTTTTAGAAAACTTTGGCAGTCTCCTCTCCCCAGTCTGTCCCAGCACTAATGCTATCCGTGATGGCCAGCGCGTGCGCTCTGCAGTGCTTCCCCTGCGCTGTGCCCAGCTCCACACTGTTGCCACTGCACTGATGGACACATCTTGGCCCGATGCAGCATAGCATTCTGCTTCAGACGTGCTCAAAGCTGGGCAGCTGTGGGCAAGGATGACCGATTTCACTTTGCTTTGTCCCATCATCTTCAGGGTCCGCCTGTACCCCTGGCATGTACTTTCTGTTTCTGATAACAAGTCAGAGTCTGCAGTGGATTGACTGTTTCATCTTCTTTGTGGCCACCACATTCTTAAGTTAGATGCAGGATGCCCCAACCAGGAACACCTGGCAAGATGGCCAGGGAGCAAGAAAGGAAGGGGTTTCCAAAACTCAAAGCTCTTCCCTGGAAAAGTACTCTCTTCCCTTTCTCTGTTCCCCTCTGTCCCCTTTCTTCCAACCTTCTTTCTCCATTCATTTTAAAAGTAAGCGCACCCCCAATAGTAAAGTTCAGTGCATAGCCAATTCTACCAGATTCGGCGTGCATACACGTGTGCATGCGCGTGTGTGTTTGCCATGTTTGAGACCACGCATTCCAAGATGTAAAAGGACTGACTAAACCAATCACAGCAGACCACTGAAGCCTGGAACTTACGGAGATAAAGGTGTGTCAGTACACTGGCAACACTGCTCTGCACATCCCAGGTCCCCAGAGGTCATGCTATTTTGCACCCACTGCCCACTTTTCTCCACAAGTACTGGCTCATCAATCTTTCTGATACCTCCTAACCTCAAAGGCCTTTCCCCACACCCTTATGACCTGTTGATTTTAATGCTGTTTCCCTGACACTTGCTTAAGAGCATTTTCTTTTAAATTTTGCCTTGCTAACATCCATCAGATATAGAGTTCTTTGGCATTTTCACAGCAGTGCTAGCACCATTCCTTAAGGCCTTGTTCCAGGTCTCACAGTCAATAGTGAGACTATGAAATAAAGGCAGAAAGAGGGTGACCGAGAAAGCACAGAGATGGACAGCACATTCATTGTGGGAAAGCACAGGGGGGCATGTGAGTCCTCATCGGTCGAGACAGCTCTCACTACGGGAATCCATTTGTGAACACATGGAAACAAAAGTACTTCTAAGAAACACAGAACTAAACAAATCAGAGCTAATATATAATTGGCACTGCATGAGTATTAATTGGTTGGGAAATTTCTGAAGAGTGCAGAATTTAAAAAACTAAGCGTGCAGAGAAATTTAAAATAAAAGAGGAAGGGAAAGAAAATTTCACTACCTGGAATGCAATCATCACTAACATTTTGCTGTATTTCTTTCCTGTTTCTTTCCACATAATTTTTTTAAACAGGGAACTAAATAGCAACATTCATTTTCAGTAAAGCATAAGCTTTCTTCATGTCATAAAGATCTTTGTAGGCATCACTCTTGGTGGCTGTATTATTTCGGTGTATTAATATTCCAGTCACCGATTGCTAGAATGTTTCAAAACCTTATTGCTAGTTATATTGTTTCCAATTTGCAATCATGAAAAAGTATTGTTATAAATAACTGAGTGATACGGGTTTTTTTCTTCTTTTTTTACATTATTTCCTTGGCAGGGATTCCTAAAACTGACAATGTTGCATCCAAAGGCACACACACTGCTCAGCTTTTTGCTAACCTCTCAGCAGAGGTTTTGAACCAATGTGCATTCAAAAGGACATTACATGGAAGTGCGTGTGGCCCCACACCTCAGGGCCCCGGGTGTCATTATCACTGGCAACAAAGAATAAACAACCAGATCCCTTCCTGCCTCCAAAAATCTTTGCTAGTTTAACAGGCCAAACTGCACCACATTTTTGTTTAATTTTGAACTGCATATGGGCTGATCTTTAAAAATCCCTACTTGCCACGTGAACTCAGCTTCTCCAGACTTTCTGCTCATATCTCCTGCCTCTGGCACTGGGAAAGCAAATGGTCATCACTTACAAAAAAGAGCACAGTTCTGTTCCTGCCCTTTCATTTTCTTTCTTTCTTTTTTTTTTTTTAAACTTCATCTTCTCAGTGCTGATCTCACCCTGATACATGAGTGCAAATGTCAGATTTCCTCCCCAGTGAGAGCTCGGTAACTGCTCATCCTATGTGTCAAAATTCTCATGCCTCCAAACCCAGAGTCCACAGATGCCAGCTGCAGTAGGAGGCTACCTGAGCTCAGAGCGAGTGAGCAGCAAATTCTCACAAGGAGCTCCACTGAGCACTGCCCCAGTCACAGATTTCTATTAGAAAGCAAAGTAGAAATCTGTTAGCACCCACCCCAGCACCAACCACCTCCCTCACCCGCTTCCCGTGACACACAGAGCTGGGTGCCTGATGCTGCCCACCCATCCCCACCAAGAAGAATGCCTCCCAGAGCCTTGGGGAGGCAGGATGAAGTTCTTCTATCTCTATGAAGAAACAGCTGAGAAAATCAGCATAAAGGGTTATTCTGGCTCATGGTTTCGGAGGTGTCAGTCCATGGCAGACTGTCTCCATGCTGTGGGCTGTGATAAAGCAGAACATGGTCAGGGGGCCATAAGTTGCTCACCTCATGGCAGTAGGGAAGAAAAGGGAGAGGGAGGGAGGGTTGGACACAAGATACAGCCTTCGATAGTACACCCCCGAGGACCTACTTCCTCTAACTACACCTCACTTCCTAAATTTCCACCACCTCCCAATTGCCTGTTAAACTATGCACCATTACTGGATTAATCTATGGATGCATCAGAACCCTCAGGATCTAATCACTTCCCAAAGGGCCTGTCTGTGGACACTGCTGCCTTGGGAGCCAGGCATTTTTGAACACGTGCTTCTGGGAGATATTTCAGATCCAAACCATAACAGAAATTCAGTTTGTAGAAGTTCAGAAGCTAGAGGAAATAGACTCAGGACAGGACTATCTATGACATAGCCAGGGAGTTGTTCTATGGAAGGATTTTTGAGCTGGGGAAATTAAGGTGGCACAGAGTAATGGTTGGGGTTTTGGAAAGCTGCAGAAATGTTAACCATGACTTCTCACAACTAGCTCTAGAGAGACACTACCATGGTGGCTTATTAGCCCAAAACAGAACTACTGTCATGTGCCTGAAGCTCTTTGCAGGGACAGCAGGATGCAAATCTTCCTTTCTATGAGATATTGACCAATGAGTCTCCAAAATGGTTGCACAAAACAGCTATGCATAGAGAGTATGAATTCTAATTTTTAATTATGCAGGATGATAGGAAAGGTATACTGACATATCTATTTCATAGATTAAAAAAAAAAAAACCAACCCCAAGGCATTGGGAAGTAAAAAAAAAAAAAATCTTGCCCCATCCTTATAAGCAGGAAGAGGCAATACAAGTTGAGTATCTCTTATTCAAACTGCTGGGGACCAGAAGTGTGTTGGATTTCAGAATTTTGGGGTGCGAATATTTGCATATATAATGGAATATCCTAGGGATGAGATCCAAGGAAGAAATACATTTAGGTTCCATATACACTTGAGGCATACAGATTGAAGGCAATTTTATAAATGTTTAATAATGGTGGGCATGAAACAAAATTCATGGTATAGAATTGTCCCCTGGTGGTGTCATCGGTACTTTAAAGGTTTTGGATTTGGGAGCATTCGGGGTTTAAGATTTTCAAGTTAGGGATATTTGTCCTGTACTTGTAAAGCAGTCTTAGGCTGCCTACATATGTGGTCGCCGCTGAGGGTGAATATTTGCTTTAAGTATAGAAGACAGCAAACAACGAAAGTTCTCTGATTAATAGTAAATAATGAATACATAGATTTTTTATATATAAAACAAACAAACATATGCAACTCAGGCCACAGACTGGTGTTCCAGCCCCGAGGTTCTCAATTTTGGCTACACAACAGACTCTGTGGAAGCCTTTTAAAAGTTTCCATGGGGCTGCAGGATGAGCTCCACACCTGTATCTCTCCATCCTGGGGCAGAACCCAGGCACCAGGAACTTTTTAAGCTGCCCAGGTGGGTCCAATATGCCACCAAGTTCGAGAAACCTTGGGCATGAGGACATTTACTGATGTGCCTGTTAGTACCCATGATGCACTCTCCAGATCCAACTGTAGTGTGTGGAGTATTATCCAGGCATTCAAAGTGATGATGGCAAGTCCTGAAAACACAGAGAAGTACTTAAGGCAGAGCATCAAATGAGACAGGGACCATGAAGCTGACTCCAGGGCACCAGGAAGCAGAGTGCCGCCCTTTCCTTCTGTTCTTTCTGCTGCCTTCCAAGCTCGGCTCCTCCTGTCAATCCTACAGGTCAGTGACATGCTCCCAACAAAATGATTTTTATGAGTTTAAAAAAGTGTATTTATAAAATTGTTCATGAATTATTATGGTAAATGGGTAAAAAAATGTGTGCACAATTCGAAGAGAAACAGTAAGAGAAAATAGAAAAATATATTTGACATATAACACAACATTTGAGTAAGAGAACATAAAATACAAAATTTTAGTTGAGTTTAATAGGCAAACACCATGACAAGAACTGTTGCAAGCAAAAATTATTAATGGAGACTACAATCACAGGATGAAAGTCTGATGAGAAGCAGGATACTTGTAGAGCTTTGAGTGTCTTCCCAGGAGCTAAGCATTTCAATTACAAAGCAAAAGAGTACTTTTAGGAAGAACTGTAGGAACACAGGACAAGTGCAGTGTGAGGTCCTGGATGGAATCCGGGACAGAAAAAAAGGCTTCGGTGAGAAAGCGGCTGAGTTTGGAATGAGATCTGTAGATTCATCAAGAAAATCGCATCAAGGATCATCTCCTAGCTCTGATCTCTGTGAGAAGATTCTGCAAGATCTTAACTGTAAGGGAAGCTGGGAGAAGGTACGTAGGAATTCTCAGTACCATTTTTTGCAACTTCCTATAGATCTTCAATTATTTCTAAAAAGTTTCTAAAGATTAGTGAAGTTTAGCTATTTAAAAATAAACACAAACAGAATCTTTAACATTTTCCTCCCTCTCCCACTAGACCGTCACAGGAGGGCTCTGGAGATGAAAGATGGGGTTGAGGGTGGCAATGGGAGGGCTGGACCCCAGGACGGATAGGAGGCTGGTCCTGGGGTGCAGTGCTTCAATTCCAAAGGCTGCCCTGACACGCACGTAAAGAGACACGTGGTTTATTAACTGACCGGGCCCACTGGGGGAACCAGTCCTGAATTTTGAGTTAAAGGGATGACTATAAATGCTCAAGTGTTGGTCACAACACAGTGTCACTTTGTGATCTTGACTTGGTATCTGCAGGAATGGAGATCAAGAGACTTTATTGCATATGGTTATTGTGAAGATAAAATGAACAGATGTGTCTAAAAGTATTAGGTAAATGGTAGCACCCTGCTATGAAAAGGTCACGAAGATACCCAAGAAGAACAATAATATCTATCTGGCCAAAATAATTCTGTAGCTTGTCTCCTAAGGCACGGCATCTTAGCATCTCATGGTACCTTCCAGCCCACACGGAGGCAAAATCTGTCTCACCTTCTGCCCGACCCTGGAGCCCGGGGCCACCAGTCTTCACGCGTGGTCGGCATTAAGTGCCATCTGTCCTGAGTTAGCACAACTCCTCCTTTACAGGCGAAGCACACAGGCCTCACTGGCTAAAGCCTAAATCAAAGCAATATGTCAGGCTTTCCCATCCTGCCTATAAGTCTGGAGAAGGACACTGGCCTCCTGGGTGGTTACCCATCTAACTGTGCGATAAAACATCTTTTGAACATTTTTACAAGCAAGTAGATGCAATTAATTCTCTTTTTGCGTAAGACTCCTTAGCGAAGAAGACACTGAAAAAAAACAGCAAGAGAATGGGCTTCCTTGCAAATCTGTCTCCTGCTGAACATATATCCCTGTTGTCATCTTCCCTGCCCTCCACCAAGAGCCCTAGTAATTATGCTCATTATCTCTAGAGGGGTCATTTTGCTCATTGCTTATCAGTGAGGTTATAGAACACAGAAAGGAAGCCGTACACTCTGGACATCTACCTTTAAGTAGCTTCAAAATCTATCTGCACTGGTGGGAACAGCTCCCAGACTCTCCTCTGGGGATCCACCCAGCCCAAGAGGTTTAGGAACACTGGGTCCCTTCCATCCCAGTATGAGGCAATCAGGATCAGTCAGTTAGTACATCCACCCTTCTGGCCAGATAGCTCAGGGATGCCACCTGCCCTGTCTCAGCGTGGGACAGGCCATGCAGGAATGATGGAAGAGGAAATAGCTCTTTCCCTGGGTACCATGTTAACATGAGCTAAGCCTGGGGCTGCTGACGGCCCTCTTGCCAGCACAAGAACAGGTCTGTCGGAACACAAAGATGACACGGTGAGGAGCAGGACAGAGCGGGAAGAGGGAAGGAGAGAGAGGCACACTGACAGATGGCCCACGGGAGTGTGGGCATTCCTGCTGAGACCATCACACGGCCTCTGTTCCAGCCTGACGAGGCCGTCACGCCTACCTCCACCCCATCCACCAAGCTCAGCTGTGCCACCAGTACTCTTCTGCACATCAGTGGCATTAATCTAGATTTCTGTCACTTGCGATCCAGAGTGAGCAGAACAAGAAACCAAGAAAATCAACTCTCTGAACACAGAAGACAAAATCCTGCCAACATAAATCTGAAGCTTTTCACAGGCAGGGATGGCTTTTGGGGGGCCCCACAGAGCCCACACTCCCGCCCTTGTGGCCATGGGAGGTACCGTCTGCAAAGCAACCAGCAGCCCTGAGGAGGCATCTGCAATAAAGGAACTGAGAATTCCTGGGCTGAGCTATCTTACACTGCGCTCAGCCCCAGCTCATCTGTACTGTGGTAGTCTCTGTCTCCATCTCCCGAGTCTCTGATGTTCCAGGCACCCAGGACCTCTTCTCCTTCCCTAATTCCCAGCAAGCTGCCACACCAATGCTCTGGTTCTCAACCTCTGAGTCCCAACTCCAAGGCCTCATTGGAGGCTTCCCAGGACTTCTCTGAGTGGAGCTGGAGGCCCTACGGCGGGTCCCCAGCCCACTGCACGGACTGCACTGCAGTGCTAGAGCTCAGAAATGACAGCAAAGGCACAGTGCTTTGACCTGCGGGGCTGAGGAAAGAGGATGGTCCTCTACTCTCTTCCAGGGCGCAGGGAGCTTTCCCTGAAGTTCCCTTGTCTCCTAAAGACCAGATCTGCCAAAGCGGAACACAACTGCCTTCTAACCTTCTTACTGACAGGTCCGTAACCCAAGAATGTTAAACTCCTATCACAGAAAGAGATTGAAAATCAAACGCCATACCTACAGCCTAAGGCCCCTGCCTGTGTCCAAGTCCATGCAACTGCTCCTAAGAACTCGTTTACCACTCCTGAGAATTGCTACATTCTGCTCCTGCATTTGCCTTTCTCCTGTGAGGAGGGTATTTAAGCTTCAATGATTCAGGCCTTCTATGAGTTCCAGACTTCGTAGGGTTCCTAGGCACATATGCATGTTAATAGATCTATAAGCTCTTCTGTTAATCTGCCTATTGTCAGTTTATTTCGGCAGAGGCAAAGATTCAAGTTTCAGGGAGGGGAAGGGCAAATCCCTCTCTGGCCCACAGCAGCCATAGGTGACCAATCACGTGACAAGACAAATACTGTGCTGATGCACAAACATGTCTGTCCTTCCTCACCTGACAGGTGTGAGCCCTGGTCCTGTCCAGCTGCTTTCTCTAGCTCCACCTTAGACCCTGCACGGCCTCTGAGGCCTGAGACTCCAGAGGGTCTGCACTGTCCAGGGAATAAGTGTAGGCCGCAAAGAGGGTGAAATGAGGGAAAGAGCGGTGGAGGAGGAGAAACTGGAGAGAGATATAGGGACAAGGGCTCAGGGAGAGCGTTTTCTGAAGAATTCCAAGGCCAGTTTGGAAGAGAAAGATGAATGGAAATAAACAAGGTGTGATGGAAGTGAGAGGGTGGGGAAAATAGGTATTTGAAAGCACTTGGAAGGCTGAGGCAGGTGGATTGCTGCAAGTTTGAGGCCAGCCTGGGCTACATATAGTGAGTTCAAGGCCAGCCTAAACTACATAAAGAGCCTGTCCCCCTCAACAAAAAGGTATTTAAAGAAGTACCTCCAAGTAGCCCTTTGTAATAGTCCAGAAGAATAGGGAAAGGTGTGTGTTGTTTTGCAATGAAACCCAGCTGTCAAGCGTGCTCCTTTGATGGCACCACCTACCTTAAACACCCTGGTCTCTGGATGCTCAGACACAGTACACACAGTTGCACAGACCCAGTTTTAGTCTACTTCCCTCCTTAGAACATTATTTCACTAAGATCAGGGTGCATTTTTTTGATGATTAAAACATGGCCCTTTGCACTGGGTACACAGTCTTTTTACCACATCATTTCATTTGCTAAGGCCGTGGCACTGTAATGTGAGGAAATGGATTTTATAGATGAGGGAACAGAGATTTGAAGAGAATAAGAACTTGTGAAAGGTTACAGAGCCAAGAAATAGTAGACCATATACAACCCTAAATTATCTTCCCTGCAAACCATTCTGTAACCTTCTGCAGATATTCCTAGAAGCCAGCAAGGACTATGCACCAATGTGTGGACCAATGTGGGTCTCATCCATGATGTCCCACAGTTTTTCATAGGTTAACCAGATAGGCGGTCGAAGTCTGTTTCCTTTCTTTGTTTACATTTCTACTGTAAAACCTGCCGTCCGCCTTCACAATAGAGATATGCTCTCCTCCTTTGCTCCTTCTGTTAGCAGAACTACAAGCACTCTAAGAGTACTGACCAGCAAGGCCCCAAGGCACAACACATTTAGTGGCACGTAGTAGGTATTCAGAAGAGACTGAATCCTTCAGGCCCAAGGCGGACCGAAGTCTCAGTCTATTCTGTGTAAGAAGCATCCACTCTGACAACAGTTCTTCCTGGAAATGTCAGCCTGGATTTCCTTCCTGGCATCTTGAGTGCCATGTCAGACACTGAGAGGAAGGGCCCTTTGCTTTTGGTAGTGCAAAGCTGAAAGATGAACACAGTGAATCATGAACCAAGCCAGACGAGAACCAGAGCTTCTCAGGGCACTGTCTATGGTGTCCAAGTGGCCTCCGGCTATTCCTTCATAAAGCTCAGCACCGTGGCTGCCACGGGTTTGTCTGTTTTCAAAGCCGCAGGAGGGTGGCTGGATTCTGAGGGCCACAGGCACATGGGAATGGTCTCCCCACTACTTTCCATCGTGAGCCAGTTCCTCCCTCCCACAGTGCCCTGCAGCCACAGTGCTACTTTGGCACGGATCAGATCCAGGGCCCTCCCCCCAGCAAGATGCCCACTATTCCCTATAATAACCAGTCTGAACATGGGCCTGACATGCACAAGCCACATGACACCTGTGAACAGGAGGTCAGAATATGCTTTCTACAATTTCAAGGGTTTACCGAACCAAAGCAACAGAAATATTTCATTGTACTCTGCATATCAGTCAGGTTCCTCCAGAGAAACAGAACCAAAAGCAGAGAGAGAAAGATTTATTTAAAGAATTGGCGCACAAGATTGTCGGGGCTGGCAAGTCTAGCATCTGTAGGGCAGGCTGGCAAGCTGAAAATGCATGTAGAGATCGACACTGCAGTGTTGGGACTGAGCTCTGCAGGCAGCCAGCAGGAATCTGGGGTGGGGATTCTGGGGCGATCCGCGGGCAGAGTCCCTTCCCTCTTGGGGGACCCTTGGTCTCTTCTCCTAAGTAGGCCCCCTGACGGTGAATGTCACCATACCCACAGAACACCCTCACAGCCACATCCAGACTAGTCTTGGACAACTAAACAACCGGGTGGCACAGCCTAGACAGACTGACATATTAAATTACCATAGCTCAGTCTAACGCATAGAATTCAGTAGCTCTTCATCTTCTTTGGGCTAAGAGGGTCACCTTCTGCATATCATAAAACTCATATACTTTCAATATGCAAAGTGATGTTTACTATGTTGTCCAACCATCGCCATGATGGAGTTTTAGATTTTTATCACGTCAAAAAGATAAGAAACCATAAGTGTAATAAGGACAAAGTGGTGTAATAGATATTAGATAAAAGGAAGATAAAATTCAAAGGAGAGGAGAACTAGAAAGGGAGAAGGAGGGAAAAAAGGAAGGGAAAAAGGAAAAAAAGGGGAAAGGGCAATATGGAAAAATATAAAAAAAATATATATAAATAAACCTGCTGTAAATAGGAAAGGGGGAAGCAGAAGGGAGGGGTGGGGAAGAGGGGGGGAAAACCAAGATACATCATGTACAGGTACAAAATAACTGTGATGAATGTGATCACTATGTGTACAATGTACCAATACATGTTCTTGGTAAAAAATAAATAAATTTTTTTTAAAAAAAGGTGCTCATGTATGAGAATCTTTTCAAATTATTTTAATTTTTAATTAGGATGCAATAATTGTACATATTTACGGGGTACAGAGTGATACTTCAATACATGTGTAAAATGTGCATGATCACATCAAGGTAGGTAGCATATTCATCACTTAAATATTTATCATTTCTTTGTGTTAAGAACATTAAAAATCCTCTTTATTAGTGATGTTGAAATACACAGCCGATTGTGCCTGCCACAGTTATCCTACAACTGTCCTGGTCGCTTCCTCCCAAGACCATATTCACTGTTTCAGGAACTCATCTATTTATTTTGACCATCCCATCTAAAGTAGGCCTCCTCCAATGATTCTTTTTTACAGAAACTGTAGTTTTATTTCCCTCCATGACATTTATTGTACTAAATAACTCATGATGTGTATAAATATTACTAGTTTATTTCTTTCTCTCTGTCTCCAATGATTTGGGGTAAGCAGAAAGATAACGGTCAGCTTATGACGGCGCGCCCCGGAAGGACATCTTCCCCCTTACACGACTGTCATTGGAGGCACCATAAATTGTCATTAGAACCATTCTGAGGGCTCCCTTGGCATCTGTCTTAGCTGGCTGAGAGGTGATAACACAGTCCACCCATTTGTCTGCATCTATTAAAGGTAAAATATGGTTTCCCATAGTTCAGCATGGAAACTAGATCCTCTGATGGCCTTTCAGCCAGTTCTAAACACGCGCATGAAAAGTCATTGTTATTCTCTCTGCCTTCTTCCTGGTGGTCCGGGTTGGATCAAGAGGAGAGTGGGAGAAATAACAATGATAGTTTACATCACAGGCTTTTCAAGTATGCAGGCGGCTTTTCTGGTTTCACATTTATTCTAAAGTGCCAAATCCCATCCCCGCCCCCCCCCAGGAAACTCTGTGTTCAAAGTCCCAGCTGCAGGTTGCCCTTGAACAGATGTTAAAGAATTGCCTTCCGTGTGCTCAGCAGAGCCAGGGGGTGACCACCGGCCCTTGAACAAAGCCGATGAGGACTTGCCTTCATGGAGTTTACAGTCCGGTGGGGAAATGGATAACAGAGGAGGAAACAGGTAAGTGAACAAATGATTTCAGGTGTGGGCAAGTGCAGTGAAAGAAACACGGTGAGATGCCAGAGCCTGGAGGGTGAGGAGAGACACTAGGGGACTTGGAGGTCCACAGCGAGCTGCCATGTGTGGGGCTGGGGACTCAGGCTGGCAGGAGGGTCAGCCGACGAATGGGATGGCACCGAGGCTGGAGGAGCTTGGTGCTCCAGACCCAGGAAAGGCCAGTGAGGCCAGACACCTGAGGGTGTCCTATGTGTACCCAAAGACTCAAAAACTTCACAGGTTCTGGAGAAGAGGAAAAGCAACAGTCATAGCAATATCAACCACGGATATAGTCGGCTGTAGGACAAGAGCCATGCAAAGAACTTCACATGCAGCATTTCATCTGACCCACAACAATTACGGGATATGGGACTTATCCTCGTCACTGCTTCGCGGACCCACACAGCCGTGCAGTGTGGCAGAGCCGGGGGTGGGTCCCAGGCAGAACAACCATCCCCTCCCAGGCCCCACTCTGCAAACGATGCCTTCATCTTGGACAGCTCAGAACCTAGCTCATGCCCTACAGTAATGGTGACTTGGCTTGACCCAGCCACAATCCAGGAAAAACTCAACCCATTTCATGTCAGCAAAGCAAGAAGACAAAAGCCTTGAGTCCCGATGTTCTAGCAGCTCTGCACGAGGCTCTGCTCGCCACCCACACACCCTTTTATTAAGCTATAATAAGCCTCCAATGAAAACCGTTGCCATAGGTGAAGCTTACTTTAACATATGGTTGATGCAACCAAAGAAAAACACGTTCAAATGCATTTTTAAAATCCCATTTTACTTGTAGCACGGCTTTTACAAAATCATTTGTCATGTTTTCGGGCTGTGGATGCATTCCAAAGATCGGGGTATGAATATGTGCAGTGTCCTGGGGTTACTTGGTAAACTGGTGACAGAGGCACTCTGCCCCCATGGAATGTGCTTCTCAGGCTTGATTTGATGTGGTTTGCAAATGCCATGAAGAGCTAACCTGTGGTTTTGTCAACCAGGTTAACGGCAGTGTGTTTCTAACTTGAAAGAGGGCTGGGGTGTTTGAGCAAGAGAAAGCAACTATGCAAATACCATCAGCTGAGGAAAGAATTTTCTCTCTTAGAAGGGGGAGTCTGCTCCCAAACCCTGCATGGGAAGTGGACTAGGTGTACAGAGGATGCACCTGAGTGACTGCATGGGGCAGTGGGAGGGTGGGAGGGTTCAGGGCTTCCTCTCTGCTCTGGCTGACGCTGGCCAGCTGCGGGCACTTAACGAGCACTCAGGCTGTGTCAGGGTGTCCTCAATGCCCTTTGCCTTGCCCTTCAATCACCTTGCCCCAGCACAGTGCTAGGAAGCAGTCTGATTACCCACCCCTGTTGGCTAGATTAGCAAACCGAGGCGCTGACATCGCGGCCACACACTCTGTAGATGGGCAGCCCTGGTACGGCCCCGAGCCCCTGAAGTTCTGGCCCAAACCTAGTGGATCCTCCTTGACCCTGCAAGTCGAAAGACCACCAGCCACCACTTCCCAAACTTTGTCTACACATCAGGCTATGAGGTACTGCTTTTTCGATGGCCTACTTCCAGTCCCTGTGGCCACTGCTATGTCTTCTGTATACATCACATTTATTATTTTTCTTTAACATTGTGTAAGTGTACTAATTTTTATTTTAATACATTTATTTTAAAGGGAAATTTTATATTTCCATAGAAAAACCAATACCTTCAGTGATCAATGGAAATTAAACACATGTTTAAAAATACATGAAATGTCCAGAACAGACAATAGAAAGCAGGTTAGTAAAACACTGAGATTCTGTTTTACTCCAGAAAGAATGGCTATCACCAAAAAATCAAATAACAGATGCTGGTGAGGCTTCAAGGAAAAGGAACCCTTCTATATTGTTGGTGGGAATGTAAACTGTACAACCACTATGGGAATCAGTATGGAGAGTCATCAAATACCTAAAAATAGAAATTCCATTCCACCCAGATACTCGCCTTATAGATACCTTCCTAAAAGAGTTGACGACATCATATTAGTGACACATGCATAGCCATTCTATAACAGCATAATTCATAGTAGCTAAATCTTGGAAGTGGCCCATTTGTCCACCAATAGATGAATGGATAAGGAAAATGTGCTATTTACACACAATGGAGTACTACTCTGCCATGAAGAAAAATAAATTTGAGTCATTTGTAGGAAAATGGATGTACTTTGAGACAATAATGTTAAGTGAAATAAATCAGACACACAAACCTAAGTATCATATGGTTCTCTTTTATGAGAAATCCAAACTATAAATAAAGAGCAAAATAAAAGATAGATAATGAAAAATAGGGAGATATATCTTTTAGAAAAGAGCAGGGCGAGGTGGATAAGGAGGGGAAGGGTAAGGAAGGGGAGGGGGTGAGAAAAGAAAGATGTGTTATATACATGTAACAACTCCACACAAAGAATGTAAACATTATGTACTGCAAATATGTACTTATAAAAAATAAAAATTGGGGGAAATAAAAAGAAGTGATTAGTGATTGATTAGGATGGATAAGGGATGGAGATTTAGGGGATGATGGGTAAGAGTTTCAAAGTTTCCTCTTGAGGTAATAAAAATATTTGAAAATTTTTAACACAGACACACAACCCTACGAATATATTAAAAGTCAATGAATTACATACTTTAAAAGGTGAATTATGTGGAATGTAAATTATATCTCACTAGAGCTGCTTTTAAAAGTCAATATAATAACCTTACTTTAGAAGAGAAATTAAAGGAAAGTGATTTTAATTTTTTAAAAACACACACAAAAAAGTGTAAATTTTTAGACCGTATAGTTTACCAGGTGACAGCTCCAAGGGCCAGCCTTCTGTGTTAAAAAAGGAAAGGCAAAAATGAACTCACTTTCACATACACTAAAAGACAAATAAAAAGGCTGACAATACCAAGTGCTGGCAAAGATGCAGAGAGATGGTGTTTCTCACACATTGCTGGTAGGAATGCAAAATGGTGTGGCCAGCTGGGAAAAACACTTGGTGATTCCTCAAAGTGTGAAACACAGAAACATCATAGGACTCAGCAATTCCACCCCTAGGTATACATAGCCAAGAAAAATGGAAGACATATGTCCACACAATAACACGTACACAAACATAGCAGTATCACTTGTGACAGCCAAACAGGAGACATGCCACAAATGCCCACGGAAAGGTGAAGGCATAAACACAGTGTGGTAATCCATACAGTGTATTATTCAGTCACAAAAAGGACCGCACTACTGACCAGCCTGAAACACTCAACAGTCTTGAAAATGCAGAGCTAAAGTCAAAGGCAGACACAAAAGGCCGGCTACCATATGATCCCATTAGTAAGAAATACCTGGAAAAGGCGAATCTATGAGAGACAGAAGATAGATCAGTAATAGCAGGTAGAGCAGGGGAGGAGGAGTTAGAGGGAAATGGAGAGTGAGTTCTAAGGTGTGTGAGGCTTCATTGTGGGGAGAGGAAAGTATTCTAAAATTGACTACCTTGACAGCTGCACAGCTGTGTGAATATACTTACAAATGATTTAAATGGTGAATTATAGAACATGAATAATGTCAATAAAGCTGTGAATAAGAATTTATGACCTACCATTGCAACATCTTTTGAAAAGTACATTCATACTGTGATTTAATAGTAACTGCTATGGCTTGAACATGGCTCCCCAGAACACGAGTTTATTGAAAACCTAATCTCCAGTGCAATGGTTGTGGAGTGTCTGGCCTGATGAGGGGAATTCGGCCAGGAGCCTGGAGAGAAAGAGTTAATGTCATTTATTCCATTCACAGTGGTTTTTTGCCCTCTGCTACAGGCTGGCACAGGAGGAAGGCCCTCCCCAAATGCCTGGCCCTGGAGACTGGACCTTCTGGCATCCAGAAAGCAGTTCCTGTTCATTACAATGAGCCAGTCAGCGCAGCACAGAGGGACTAGGATGGTGCCTATTCATGGACCCACCTGAGACATCACACACACGGCCTACGCTAAGGACTGCACACCTGGGCAAATCTCATAATGTCCTGTCGGCCTGCCAGGGTGGGAGCTGTGAATGAAAAGGTCAAAGGGATTATGAACTCAGGCTGCAAAAGCAATGTCTTGGGAAAATGGGAGTACTTACCTTTTCTCCCAGAAGTCTAGGGCATAATTCATCTCTAGAAGCCTCAGTTTCCTCGTTTGTAAGAGGAAACTAACTCATAGGGTTTTTTTAATTGTAGAAAATCGTGACTGGTTAATGCCTCAACCACTATTTATGGAGTCCCTAAGGCGAAATAGGCAATGCTTTTGGAGGCCCTAATTATTTACCTCTGAAAGTGAAAATCCAAGAGGCCTCTGTCTATATGAAGTTTACATTCCAGAGAGGAAAAATTCCCACTCAATAGCATATACTATCAACTTTATAATAGGATGACACAGTGCTAAGTGCTACAGGGAAAAGCCCGTCAGGTCAGTGGAATAGACGGGAGGTGAAGAAAAGCTGCTGTTTGACCCTGGCCAGGGAAGTCCTCTCTGAGGACACCGAGACCGAAGGAAGCCTAGATTGGAATCAGTCAAACTAAGACAGGGCAACAGGAGCTGAAACTGGACTTGGTGGGCTCCTGGGTCAAGCAGAGTGGAACAGACAGGTGGAGAGTGATAGGCAATGAGGCCTAGAAGATGGGCATTTGGGGAACAAAAGCCATGGAAAGAAGACATCAGGATTTTAGGATTTTATTGCCACTATGAAGAGAAGCTGTAGGAAGGCTCTGACCAGGAAGAATGTATAATTTTGGAAGATCACTCTGCTTGCTGTGTGAATGGAAGCAGGAGGCCTGGAGGAAGGTCTCAAGCAGTAGGACAGCTCAAAGAGGAAGGCAGTTTGACTTACCTTCATGGCAAAGGAGATGGCCAGAGACACAAATCAGAGGTGAGATCTGAAGACAGAGCTGGCCCAGACTGGCTGATAGTTTGATGCAGTGTGTGAAAAAACGAATCGTCAAGGGGGAATCTTGGGTTTCTGTCCTAAGCGAAGGATGGATATAACTGCTCAGAACAGGATCTAGTGGTGAGAAAGTACTCAAAAAATATTAGCCACTGTCTTACCACCATCACCATCACCAGTGTCATTATAACTACTGTTAGGATTGCAGTTTCCACCATCCCTACTACTCACCTCATTGTAAGTACCACCACTATCACCATCCAAAGGGAGGAGACATCACAGCACTGTAAGTCCTAAGCAGAGTAGTTAGGCAAGAAAAGGGAATAAAAGGCACCCATGTCTGAATGGAAGAGGTGAAACTGATCTGATCTTATATATAGATGATTCCACATACAGACATATCTAAGATAAACATTATCTTACAGACGATATGATCTTGTATACAGAAAATCCAAAGGACTTCACCAAAAAACTATTAGATCTGATTGACAAATTCAATAAAATTTTATGTTACAAACCAACTTAAAAAAAAGCCAGCAGCATTTCTATATATTTAACAAAAACTATCTGAAAAAATGAAGAAAACAATCTCATTTATAGCAGCTTTTTAAAATACTTGGTATGTGGACTGTAGAAAAAAAGATGACACGAATGAAGGGAGACTATTAGAGAAGAGGAAAGAGATTGGGGAGGAAGAATAGGGGGAGACTGGGAAGATTGAGGAGTGTAAGAGAGGGCAACCGGGGGACAAATATCATCAAAATGTGTCATATGCACATATGAAAATGCCATTATTGTGTATAATTAATATATACTAATAAAATATTTGGGAGTAAATTTAACCAAAGATGCTTAGGATCTGTACACTAAAAACTATAAAACACTGATATAATAAATTGAAGATGACATAAATAAATGTAAAAATATCCTGTGTTCATGAAGTGGACGTTAAAATATTTGTACCACCAAAGGGATCTACAGATTCAATGTAATTTCTATCAAAATTCCAATGTCACTCTTCACAGAAATAAAATGAAACAATCCTAGAATTTATGTGGAACCACAAAAGACCTGGAATAGCCAAAACAATTTTGAGCGAGAGCTACAATCCTGGAGATGTCACACTATTGGACTTGCTATAGGAATCAAACCAGCATGACGGACAGAAAAACAGACACATGGACCATTGAAGTAGGATGGAGAGTCCAGAAATAAATGCACACATTTATGAACAATGGCAAAAAGCCAAAAGCTTACAATGGAAAAAGAACAGTCTCTTCGATAAATAGTGTTGGAAAAAAATGGATATCCATGTGCAGAAGAATGAAAACAGATTCTTATTGCAGCCCTTATACAAGAATCAGCTCCACATGTATTAAACACTGAAATATAAGACCCCAGACCATAGAAGTACTAGAAAAAAATATAGAGGAAAAGTTAAATGATAGTGGCCTAGACAGTAACTTCTCTGACATGACCTTTAAAGCACAGAAAATGAAGGTGAAAATAGACAAAAGCGATTGTATCAAATGAAAAATCTTCACAGCAAAGGAAACCATTAACAGAGTGAAGAGAAAACTTACAGAATAGGAGAAAATATTTGCAAGTCGTATATTGGAACAGGGACTAATATTCAAGATGAACAAAGAACTCAGTACTAGTCAACAAGAAAATAACCCTACTAAGAAAGAGGCAAAATACGTGAATACACAGTTCTTTGAAGAAGACATACAAATGGCAAACAGATACATGAAAAAAAAAAAAAGTTCAGTATTTGTAATCACTGAAACATCTTGCAACATCTCTAATTATCAGAGAAAAAGTCAGTAGTCAGCCTGGGTTGGGGGCTGCTCTGCATGATGAAGTGGTCTGGGCTCTTGGGTCCTCCTGGAGACTTACCCAGAGATCCACAAACAGGACTCAGAGGCAAAGGAATAAAGGGTTTGAAGCACTTTATTAAACAACTAGCAAGGTAGTCTTATGAGAGAACAGTAAACTTTGAAGAGTTCCAAGTGGACACAGTCTATAGGAGGCATCTGGCCCAAGGTTGAGGGTAGGATTTCTTTTGAGGCCTTAAAATCTGAGGTGGGGTCAAGGCTCCTCCAGTCAGCTGAGTCGCCACTCTCACATCCAGAGAGTGAGATTTTGAATTTATATGTACCTAGTTGGAACAAACATGGTACCCACAGCCCCTTGGGGGATCAAAACCACCAGGCAAATGCCTCAAAACGAGGTCTAATTGGGTCCATATGCTTGTGCCTCAGGTGTGATCATGTGTGATCAAATGGTGTCAGCCTGGGTAAGGCGGGGCAATCTGCAAAAAGTGAGACTATGGCCTTTTTCTCTATTCCTCTCTGAGGGCTCCATTGCCAGCGTCCCAGCTCCAGTCATTTCTGGCTAGCTACCTACTCCATCAAAACCACAATGAGAAAGCAGCTCACAGCTGGTTGATCGGCTACTACAGAAAAGTGAAAGATAAGTAAGGCCATAGAAAAAGGAACTATTGCTTTTATAATTAGTACAGGCATTTTGGAAAACAGTAGAGAGGTTCCTCAAAATACTGAAATCAGAATTACCATGCAATCCAGCAATTCCACTCCTAGGTGTACACCCAAAGGAACCGAAATCAGCATGTCACCAGATGCCTGCACTGCCACATTCACTGCGGCACTGTTCAGAGCAGCCAAGATGTGGAAGCCGCTGAAGTGCCCACTGGTGTATAAATGGACTTTTCCAGTGTGGTACCAACACAATGGAATATAGTTAAAGCCTTAAAAAGGTAAGAAATCCTGTCACTTGTGACAATGTGGGTGAGCCCAGAGGATACTAGGCTGAGTGAAACAAGGTAGGTGCAGAAAGACAAACATTGCAGGATTTTACTCATCCTTGCAATCTTAAAAAGGTGAATTTCCAGAAAGCAGAGATTAGAATGATGGTTACCCCAGACAAGGGAGGCAGGCGGATGGGGACAGAGAAGATGCCGGGCAAAGGGCACAAAGTTTCAGTGGGGCAGGAGGAAGTTCCGCTGCTTGACTGCACAGGAGGGTGACTACAGTTAGTAACATTTTACATATTTTAAAACAGCTGAGAGAAGGTCTTGAATGTTGTCACCACAAAGAAATAATCAAGGTTTGAGGTGGTGGATATTCATTAGCCTGATTTTATCTTTCTGCAATGTATACAAGTATCAAAACACTACATTATACCCCCCAAATAGACACAATTACTAGTTGCCAATTGAAAATAAAGTAAAACTTGAAAAAAAAAAAAGCAGGAAAGAAGGAAAGAGCAGTGGAAAACCAGGCAAGGTAACACGCATCCATGGAAGTCTCCATTCCGGGGCCTGAGTCATTTCCACCACCACCTTCAGCCCAGCCCACCCTACCACACACATTTCTATAAGCTTCTTCTAGTGTTCGCAGTCTCTGCAGACTGTGAACCCATCTCCACAGGCTTTGCCCATCCATGTCCTAGCCCGGCCCCTCCCCTAAGCCCAAACAGCCTGAGGGATTTTCCGACACTCCTGATGTGTGTTCGGAACATTCACATCTCAACTGAATATTTCGGTGTTGACAAAATGAAGGTGGTGTGCCCAACACCAACATGAACCTACAGCTGGCATGTTCTAAAAATGGAATTCCCAAAAATATATTAATTCCACTTGCAAATCTCTAACCCTTAAGGAATCTCATACCCAAAATAAACCCAGACTCTTGCTCCTCAGTGCCGTTTGGCTTTCTGTTAGTTGTGTGTTGAGAGACTGACTACCTGTTCAGGGTCGAGAAAAAGTCTCCGCTTAGATACACATCAGCGCAATGGACAGTGAATGGATGGAAAGTTCAAAGTCAAAGAGGTAGGCAAAGAGGGCTCCACCTTCCCTGGGCTGAGCCTCAATGATGAGGTACAACTTTTAACTACCCAAGCAAACCCCAAACAGACACCAGACAGCCTGTTAGCTTTAGCATTTCTTCTCCAAACTACTGCAATGTTATGTAATATGATGGATCACAGATTCACACATAAAGTCCTAGACCACGATGATTCCAGAGCTACACTGGACCTTAGAAGAGAAGAGTCCATCTTTTACTTCTTGGCAAAAAAAAAAAAAAGAAAAAAAGAAGAAAAAAATGTAAGACTGACCAGGATAGATCAGTACCTTTGAACTCTACTGTGGTGCCTCAGTTCACGAATGCTTTTGTCTGTGAACAATTTGGTTCAGAAAAAAAAGTGTTTGGCAACATTTTGTTTTTGTTTGGAAACTCTACACTGGATGACAAACACGACTGCGGCCATCTTTCCTACACAAACGTGGCCATCTTTCCCAAAATCATGAAACAAATCAAGTCTACGAACTGAGGTACCACTGTACTTTAAAACACTAATTTATTCTTGCTAAATGCTCGTGACTTCTTTGTGAAGTAAAGGATAAGCTGTGGTGTGATTTCTCCCCGCCTGTAGGCAGTCCTGTTGCTCGCTTGCCTGTGTTGGCTGGTCAGTGTACTGTAATCATCTTAAGAAAAACAGCGAATTCCTTCATCCAGGACCAAATCCATGCCAATATTTTGGGGACCTGGGTGAGCGGGGGGAGGAAAGAGAAATGATGACTTCTATCCAGTGAACAAAACTCCTTATAATTAGGTTGGTGGTTTCTATGGTAACGAGGAGCTAACTCTTTTATTTGAAATAAAAAATAGCAACACTCCAGCTGTCCTTGCTGTCCAGACGCTCCAAAGCAAATGAGAGATTTGATTTCACATTTGCTGTGTCTGCTGATGACTTTAAACCACGTATTTTACTTGTTGTCAAGTTTAGACAAGACACTTAGTTCTAGTCCTCTGAGAAAACAGGTGTGAAAAACAAAAACAAAAAACCACCAAAACAAAATAATTTTCCCTCTCTGTAACAAACATACTGTTTGTTTCTTTTTTCCTAATTGTCATTTTTAGAAAACCAAGCTGCTTCCTTGAAGAAAACTACTGTTGGTAGTTCATCTCAAAAAACCATTAGAGATCTCCAAAACATATTTCTGCATTTAGAATAGGAGCATCCAAACTATCACTGGGGGCTTCATTAGGTGCTGTGTGCCATGGCTTTTCTTGAATTATATCATAAAATGCTCACAGCAATCCTATAGTAGGTCCTACTATCATGTCCATTTAGTGATAAGGAGCTTAATTAATGTGTTCAACACCAATAAGAGCTAAAAGTCCATCCCAGGTCTAACTGATGGCCGAGCCTACTAGACTAGACTATTCTGCCTTTACTATCATTTTATCATCTAGACCAGAAAGCATCATTTAAGGGAGGACCCCACTTCAGAAATGTCCCATAGAAGACTGTCAAACTTAGAGGAGCCTTTGGGACATTTTAGGAAGGATCACTTTTCTCCTCTCCACTCTACAAGATCCTGCATGGTGCCAGGATGCAAAAGGGGACAGGAAGTCATGTTTCCTCTTTGGAGGACCAGCCTCTAACCTACAGCCAGTCATCAAGAAGGCCAAGGGGGTGCTGACAAGGAAGCCATGATTGGTGGTCTGCTCTTCGGGCTCGGGAACGAGGAAGAAAAGAGAGGCAGTGACCAGGGCCAAGGCCAAGACCAAGGCCATGACCAAGGGCAAGGCCAAGACCAGGGCCATGACCAAGGGCAAGGCCAAGACCAGGGCCAAGACCAGGGCCATGGCCAAGGCCAAGGCCAAGGTCAATGTCAAGACCAAGACCAAGGCCATGACCAAGGCCATGAACAAAGCCATGAACAAGGCCAAGGCCAACACCAGGACCATTACCAAGGCCAAGGTCAAGACCAGGGCTAAAGCCAGAGAGCCTACTAGACAAGGTGACTCATGAGCTGAGCCTTGGAGGAAAAACAGGTGCCCTCCAGGTTACAAAGGCAGAGAGGCTTGGGGCAGTGACAACGACAGGGTAGGGAATTTGAGGTAGTGGGACAGCAGCATTGGGAAGCCTTGGCACCAGGCCCAGAGCAGGCACAGCAGAGAGCCCGGCAGGTCCCAAGGCACGGTGAGTAACTTGTGGGTCTCAGCAGGCTGAGCACACTGATGAAAGAGAAAGAGAGGGAGTGATGGCCTGGTGGGACTTGTGCTTCTCTTCTGGAGTTCCAGAAGTCTGTGTTACTTTGAAATCCCTGTTGGTTGTCCACAGTGCTGGGGACTGAACCACGCAGACCATGGGATTATAAGCATCGCCTGTGACTACCTATTTACCTGACTGCCTCCAGTAAGAAACCACAGAGTCCTTAAGAACACAATTTCTATTTTTTAAAAATCTCTATCTCATGTCTAGTAAGGGGCCTAGCATTCAGCAAAAACATAATAGATACTAAATTTGTGAACATAAATGGCCGACAAACACTTGTTCTTTTAAATATATTCACATAAATATTATCTCATGTCACCCCAATTAGTCAGCTGCTATGCAAGCGCTTTGCATGCATCATCTCATTTAATTATCACACTTACTCTGTGTGGGAGGTCCAATATCAGCCTCATTTTATAAACCAACAAAGTGAGGCTGCCAGAGTCTGGAAACGCCCAAATCTGCAGGGCTGGTGAACCACAGAGTCAGATTTGGGACTCCATTTTGGAGTTCCCTTATCTCAAAGCTTAGGCTCTTAGCAGACTATGGTATAAAAGCCAATTTGATTGATGACTGAAGAACACAGCTTCATTAATTTAACAGTCTCACCACACAGTAGCTGCACAATGACATTATATTCGTTGGAACAATCATTGAAAAGCTATGGTGTGCAGTGTACTGGGCTACATCCAAAACTTCTCGTGGTGTGCTCTCTGTGTAGGTCAGTGCTGGGAAACCTAGGGAATATGTGTTATTTGTTTTTATTTTAAGACAAAAGATGTTAATGTATGAGTTGTTTTTTCTAAACTAAAGCCTCAGTATTCAGGCTGAAGTGCAATGTTGGCACTCTGTGATAAATAGGTGGGTTTTGGGTTGCAGTTCGGGCACTTGTCTCTAAAAGCTTTGCCATGGCTGGCCTAGGTGCTCCCAGGCCACTGGTGGGTGAAGAGGTTATAGACCAACACTTTGGAGCTGGGGACAGTGATAGCTTCCCTGGCAAGACTCATTCTAATGGAGGAGAGTAGTTTGGTAGTTTTTACAGTGGTCTTTTGATACGTTTTACCAATGCAATACTTTAACTTCCCTTCAGTGATAAACTGACCTTGAATTAGCCTTGGAGTGCCATCTCCTCTCTATCTCTCTCGCTCTCTCTCTTTCCCTCAACTCAAACAGTCAGAGTGTGACTGAGCTTCCACCCTGACCTATAATTGGCTTCGCCACAGTTCAGAGGAAGCTATATAACCCCGGGAATTTTTCCTGGAGCCACCTGAAATCTTCTGATCCCTGGGAGTGAAGAGAGAAGGGTTAACAACGGCCAGCCATCTGACCCACAAGGGTGGAGACCATCCCAAGAGACCTTGTGACAACAAGCAGCAAGCCCCTGGATGTAGCCTTGCCAGGGCTTTCAATCAGTAAATTCTTTCTTTCTGTCTGTCTGTCTGTCTAGCCATCATATCTATCTGTCTATTTATCTATCTTTTACTTAAAACACTTTGACATTGGCCTTCTGTCACTTGGAACTCACAGTCCAAACAAACACAGTCCACTGTAAGAAAGAGATGGAGAACATATCCATGTGGCTGAACAAAAGAGAGAGAGGTTGCATATAATGTCATGGGAGGTAGGTCTGTCTGTTACTCCAAAGGGCCTTTTAATTCACTGCATCAAGGAACAATGTACAATACGGCCCAGAAGCCCTGCTCATCTCCTCTGCATTTACTGCATGATTGCCGCAGCGCTTTCCACACTCAGTCCCTGTGTGACATGGCGGGGCCAGCACAATTTTCAAGAAGACAAACAGGAAAGAAATTCATTCATTCAATAAATATTTAGGGAGAGACTACTGTGTGTCAAGGAGTGAGGCTAACTTTTTATGAAAAATTTTAGCCTACCTACATCAAAGGAGACTTCCGACATCTTTCAGTTTAAATAAACTTTGCTGCTCCATAAGATACTTAAGAAGAAAAAAGAATAAGGGCACCCCTGCCCCCACCTCCTGCGGCCATACACATAAAGAACACTGCTGGATAGGAAAGAGTGGCCAATATCTAGCCAGAAGCTGGCAGTGTACCCGACCCTACAGTGTGGAGTCAGGGAGGATGAAGAGGAAGAGACTGGATTACTGAGAAACGCTTTCTGGAAAAAGCAAAGACACCGCCAAGGCTGGGTGAAATGAGAACCCGAACCCCCGTGTCAAACTGCAGAAGGGGCAGTGGAGCTGGTGTGTTTGGTCCAGAGAGGCGTGGTCCAGGGCATGGCCCCTTGCAGCCATGTCTCCATCAGGGTCACCTGGCAACACTTCCGCACACTGAGGTGTCAGAGTTGCTGGGGTCTGAGTGTCTGTCCCCTCAAAAATGACAGGTTAAAACTTTAGCCCCAGTGTGGTATCCTAATAGGTGAGGCCTTTCAGAAAGTAATTAAACCACAAGCACTCAGCCGTGTGGATGGGATGAAGGCCTCCGCCACAGGACCCAGGATATTGGTGCCTTTTCTGCATACAAGGATGCAGTGAGAAGGAACCATCTTGGGGGCGGAGGCCCGCCAGCAGCAAGCACCAAATCTGCGGCATCTTGAGTTCACACCTCCCAGTGTGAACAACTTCTAAATTCTATCTTTTCCTTCTGAAGGTTTGATCACTTTCATCCATGAATAAACTGGCAATGGACAAATTAATGAGAAAAAAGCATACAAATTTATTAACACAGGAACCCTACACAGTGCAAGCAACTCAAAGGAAGGGGCGAAGAACTGAGGCTTAAAGAACACATGGAGACACAGAAGGGACAAGAGGAAAAGCTGCTAGAGGGTGGGGATGGTGACACCACTTACGCCAGGGCAGGAGGCTGCTCCTGAGCAGCAGTCACCAGAAGGCACCTCCGTCTGGGCCTGGAGTCACTGCCCCACCCTCTTCTTCCCGTGAAAAGACCTTTCCTAGGCAGACAAGGGTGTATCTGAGAGCAAGGCCTGTGCCTGCCTCCTCTGTCTACTGATGAAGAGGGACGCAGTTTTCTTTTTACAAAAGGGCAGCTTTTCAGAGCCACCTCTGTGTCTGCAGAGGTCTGCAGTTTCTCTGAATGACCAACTTGAATTATGCCAAAGAATACACCTGGGCTGGGACATTTTACTCTCATACCAGCCTCCAAAAGCCTAAAAACTACATTTCCATTGTGTATAAGTTACCCAGTCTAAGGCGTTTTAGTTACTGTAGCCTGAAGATAAGAACCAAGACACCAGGCTCCAGGGCCCAGGTCCGAACTCTGCAGACAGCG